>CM052209.1:4400180-4512264 GCA_028454225.1 Lasioglossum leucozonium
ATATATATATCATTATAAGGTATTCGAAATACATGAGGAAATTCGAATATACATATGTATTAATAATGTCTCAAGAGGCGTCTTTTCTCACACGTCGTTTTGGCGTTTGAAAAAAGGTGCCTTTTAGGCGTCTCATTTGTGACGTGAAAACGACGTCTCTAACAGACGTCTTTAAGAACGTGTAAAAGGCGTCTGTTAGAGACGTAAGACGTAAAGAAGTAAAAATGACGACAAAACGACGTCTTTAAGACGTCATGTGCTATCTGGGTAATGTTGAGTAATGTAGATTCAGAATTTGTATAATACAATAACAATTGTTTGCAATAACAATAATGCAATAACAAAAGTTTCAGTCTCCTGTCTCATCTGTAAGGGTAGTTATGGAGGAAAATCAAAAAACCAGTTTTTGAACCATTTTCCGTATTTATTGGCAATTAAAAATTCTGACATTTTTCGGATATTAAGTCACATATTAGTTATCATTTTCAGACCTTTCCGTTGCAAACTCTGGGTGTACAAAATAAAAAACACGAAACAAACTCGAAAAAGTAAAGATTTCACATAGAAATCGAAAAAGTAGAATCACAGACTTAATTTATTAATGAGATATTATCGTAAGTTTAATACTCAATTTTTTTTCAAATTCTTGAGTGTGGTGCGTCTAGTTGAAAAAAATTACAAACCACTTAATATGTATTAAACATTCCTACGTTCCGAGAAACATTTTCCAGACTTCAGAACTCGCGTAGTGCAAACTATTAAAATAACATTATCTACGTTATCTACTAATACGTTATTAAAGCATTGTAAAAACATATTTTAGGTATGTTTAAACTATTTTGAAATAACCTTTGGGAACACATTTCTGGAGTACGTTCGGCCAGTCGGCCACCAGTCATTTAAGTACGCTTGCACCGGTGCGAGCTGAATGCACCGGTGCGAGCCGAATGCACCGGTGCGAGTAGCTCGCATCGATGCGAGTAGCTCGCTTCGTTCGAGCCGCTCGCTTCGTGCGGGTACTCGACCCGACTCGCACACTCGAGTCGAGCTAAGCTCGACTCGCACTATGCGAGTACTCGCACAGCCCTAGTCATAGCACAGTTTTCGAGCCACCTCGGACACTTACCGTATGAGCTGCGCGTAGCACATTAGGGCGACTCTCATATCAATAGAGCAATAGATTTCCACATCACACATAAAGTAGTTTTTTTTTAGTGAGTGGTATCCCTTGTAGGCCTATTTCACTGGATTGCATTATAATTTCGAGAAAATAAATTTGGAAAATAATTTTTACGCTCTTGCTTGAAATGCAAGGAAAATATATAGAAGTTTTTGTAATATTTGCTGCTTACGTTTTTAAATTTCACTTTTGATTTTATCTTAGACATTGCGATTATTTCTGGAACCGTAATCACGATAACGTTGCACAGATGCGCATGTGCGCTGAGAATTAGGGTTGCTCTAAAGAGCTACATTCATTAGTTTTTAAATACTTCGTGGCGGGGTATATTTATGTGTTTGAATAAAATACAAATTTTTGGATGGATTATGAATGCTGGGTATACAATCTTTTTCTATAAAAATAATACACTTGTTGAAGGAAATTGCCGAATCAATAGTAGTACAGTGATAGTAGAATGATTCAGAAGAAAAGTTGTGGTTAAAGATGTGCTGCTAATAAGATAATCAATAAAATTAACGTGAACCCTGTGCAAGGTTTCACTTAATAAAAAGCTGGGAAAGAAGTCTACATAAATCGTCTGCCGATTAAACAAAAATACTTTTTAAGAAGCATGAAATGCATAAAAAGACAGCTAAACGAAATACGTACGTATTGCAATAAAATATTGCTTAGATATCCTTTTGTTTTCCTCATATTTTCATATAATTGTATGACGTTAACGTTTGAGTTTCATTAAAATAATTTGTATTAGCTGAAAGTTATTATTTGCATAGAAATCCATAATTTAGCTATTTCTATTTGTTAAATTGGTTACATGAGATATTATTTCTGGAAGACAATTAGTTTTCTTTTAAGTAACAATTACTATTGTGACTAGAATTTAAATGAAATTAATGTTAATGCAGATCCATTTCATTAATCCAAAACACAAAAGCAGCAGACAAATTTTCATATGCAAGGGAGTATAAGGATAATGACAATGAGTCAAGCAAACATTTTCAACTACCGAGTCTACAGAAGAAAAAGCCATGGAAAGATACAGACGGTCCGGTGTCGACATCGGCTGAAGTCAGCAGAACAACAGTCTGTACATCTTCTTTGACAGACTTGGAAGATATTGCCACAGCGAAAGTTGTGCAGCAGTGGGACGCTATTGAAAATACGCTTTACGAAGATGGCGATGGAGTGACCCAAACAGCTTTGTTGGAAGAGTGTATGCAATGGAAGAAACAAATACCGCATTTCAGGATTGTTGGAAAAAATCCATTTCTATTGACTAATGCAAATTGCGAAAACATTGGCAAAAATAGTAATCAAACAAAGGCTACTTTTGATTCATTCGACGACGAAGCATTCTCAGAACATAATCAATCTGTAAAGGTAAAATGTACCTAATTAAATTGTTGTATAAGCTAGATTTGTCGATTAGGATTACTTAATGCAAGCTAAAAACATAAGACTTATGGGCCATTGTTGTACAATATAACTTATCTTTTATAGGAAAGAAAAGCTTTGTCTAAGCATAAATCACAGAACACGCAGCAGGATAAGATACTCGATATGCTCTTTGAATATGTGATATCTGAATTATTTCCAAGTAAAGAAAATGAAATTGAGAGAGATTTTGAGCAAGCTCTGCAAATACGAATGGCACCCATCCATAGTAATAAAAGTTCTGCGAAGAGTAACAAGTCGATGTGGTATGAAGAAACTATACCTCTGAATAATAGATTTTCAAGTGGCAAGAGCAGGGTGATGGAAGACTACATTACACCGATAAGAAAAGAAATTGTTCATGCAAATACTCCAGAGATTCGGAAGTATGTTCATATGTATTATACCTTGTAGAAAGTCTTCGATTAAAATTGCTAAAATATTGCATAAATAATTTGTATATAATTAGAAAATTAACCGTTTCACAATATTTTCTCTAATATATTACTCGAAATACTTTAATTGATTTAATGCATTTCTGCTGGAATTGCCATTTTCAAAAATGTGTGCTATCTATATGAGTTATATTTACAATCCTGATTTACAGGAAATATGATAATCCTATATATAATGGTAGAATCAAAAGTGGACAGGAGGACACACTTGCCATAGATGACAAACTTTTTAGGCCTACTACCAGTAGAAATAAACTTGGAACTGTCTTTAATGAGAAGATTGTAGTCAGTCCTGTACCATATATTCTATCTACCAGAGAGAGCTTTTCTACTATAAAGACTACTCCTATCAAATTTATGGGAGAATCTTTAAATGTCTCTACATTTCAAGGTACAATTTTTCAAATAATATATATATCATTTGGAAAACTTATACTATTTTCTTAGCATTAATATTACTGTAAACAATCCAGGACATAGTTTAACTCCAACAAAATATACAAATTATCAGTCAGCTTGGCATTCAACTATGTCACCTGCTGCGTGGTCAAAGAATGTAAAGCTTGCTCCATTAGACACTTCACGACTTCCCAGTAGTAAGAATAGGTAGGTAAATTGTAGTGGTGTGCGAGAACCTGATGGTAGGATTCTCGAATATATCGGGATTCCCAAAAGTTCTCGAGAACCCGTCTCGTTTCGACATTTTCGGGTTCTCGCACGCTTCTAGTAAATTGTATTAATATATAATTTCCTATGAATTATTTTAACATTATGTTTGATTTTTTAATATTTTAGATCTCTAACGTCGTCGTCAGTTGTATTACAACGTAATAGGAAACCTCTAAGTCCTATTCCTCGTTCCATTCCGGCTGACTCTGCACAAACAACTTATAATAATAATACTAAATGTTTCGAAATTCAAGGAAAACACATAAGTCCTGGACAATCCCCTAAATTAAGCGCGACTAGCACTGGTTTAGATTATAGCACTAGAATTAGTAAAAACAGAAAAAAGAGAAGTCAATCAAAAACGAAATTACAATGAATACAATCAATATTAATTAACTCGGAAAATCAATTTTATATATGATCTCATTACCACTTTTGCAACTTGAATTGTATTATTTAGCTTAATTATCAAACAGGGATAACTCGATATACACATGCAGTATTTGATTCATATTATGGAGAAGAAATTGTTCTTTTCCATATAATTTTAAGCTAATGTGTCATGTTATAGAATGTTTCTGATGCCTTAAATGAGCAATATATGCTATATCAAAGTTCAGATAACGATCGATGTAAAGTGATGTTTTATATAAAACGTAAATGTACTGTTATTGTTATGTAATTCTAAGGAATATTGATATGTTAAAATATTGAAACGTGTTCTCATTACAAGTGTATTTCGCACTAGAAGAAAACGTTCGTACACCATGTTACGAACGATATGTGTTACTGTTTTCAGCGCGCAAATGTGTATTTTAAATATTGTTGTTCGATAGAAAAATGTATTGTTGAAACTGTGTCTACCTCACACTGTGTCTATACGTTAATCAATGCACACGCTTATGTGCGCAGGTAACTATATTTTTGTAATGCACAGATTTGTAAATAAATGTATTTCTTGTAAATAAACGATAAATAGCGTGTTCAAATATATTTTTATTCAGTCGTTGTTTCTTACATCTTATTTTGTAGATTCAGAATCATTGCAATATTTTCAATATAAATTGTATATTCATCAAAAAACTAATTATTTGTTTTAGAATTGTATGAAAATTTTCAAAAAATCCATTTATTAATGTGTGATGTCATTATTAATTTAGAAAGTTTACTATTTGTTGAAATTTGTGAAATTTCATAAGAATTGAACGAATACATATGAATTCAATTTTGCTTGCTCGCTAATGTTTTTTTAAAATAATGAATATTAAAGATAAACCATTGTCAATTAATATTGTCAAAGAAATCGTAATTTCAATATTACTTACTTAGACACTTCCTTTCTTTTACTACACTTCATCCCAGTAGTTCACTTCTTTTAAATAATCTTCTATAAATTATTAAACATACAAAATTCTAAAAAACAAGCACCTTTTGTTGAACTTTTGTTTGAAGTTATAACATAGAAAAAAAAACGAGAAGAGTATGCTAACTACGAATCTTAATTGCGAATACAATATATAATAATAGCAAAAGATTTATAAGCTCGTAATCTAGCGACATATTATAAATAATATGGAATGTTGCAAATTTTTTTCTAGATAAAAAAACATACCATTTATGTGAATTCGGCTATCACTTCAAATTCAATTAATTCGTTTTACATAAGTGCCATGTTTTTCAAAGTGTTTTTAAGCGTAACTACTGAATCATGTACATATGTTGATATGGATTTATATTTACATATATTATCCCGTAGATGTTATAATGTACAAGGTGGCTACACTAGATGAATGGTTAAACTGAATGAGAAACAATACAATGTTGCATTAATCACTAATGCTTTAGTATACAAATACGAAGTTAAAATCCGATTCTATTACCATAAAATACAAAACCGTGTGACTTATGATGTATCATTAAAAAACGAAAAAGATTCTCGTATATAGACAAACAACAATGTACGAACGAATGTTTCGATTGTGATTTGTATATTTGTCATAAATAAATGATGCGTTTTATTAGTGTGTACTATTTAATGCATTATCCCGTAATACCTAATGGCGAGCCGGTTACTAATATCATGTCGAAATACAGATCAGTAGTGGCGCAGCTTATGGCATCGGAGGCTAATCCGCAATAATAATGTGTTAACGGTCATAATTGCGAAATAAGAAAGAAAGTCTTACGATTGATTTCACTTCGTTCGATCATTCACTCTTTTTAATACCGTCAATAAAAAAATTGTTCTCTCATGGTTGATCACGTACGTTCGATCGGCACTTGTACGACATTGACTTTCGTGTGTTAGTAAACACTACTCGAAGAGAAAACTTACGTATTTAGAACATTAATCTCCTTATAGTAATCTTACAAATTACAATTGGACCAAGTGTACGTTGAGATGCAACAGTTTGTTCTTTTTTTTTTACACATTTACCTATTGGACACCAGAAGTTATGACTACATGGCCTTTTAAGTTGTTATTATTAAGAAATACTGTACATGCTGCAGGCTTCGAATGAAATTTATATAAATAATCGAATTGATCATTTTATTCTGATTAATTTACTTGTAGTTACTACGCCTACAGTAACAACTTGTAGAGATAACATGTGAATTCCATTTGGTTTGAGAGATATTAAATTGTGATGTATACTCGGCTACAAAGTCAAATAATTATGAAATGTACAATTTATACAGTAATGCACGATAATAGTACAACTACTTTAAGTTTAATACTAATCATCAAACAATTGGTCACATGGAATTTTTGCATTAAGATATAACTTAACCAGGCCATGTACATTTATCAGAACTATGTATCCATATACATACTCGCAGATATTTTTGTTTCACAAACATACATTACAATTACTCTTAAAAGATACACACAGAACTTATTTTCATGCTCTTCTGCTCAACTCACACGTCACTCTTATTTATAACACACTCTTCAGTTCGACACCTGATTCAACACATTCTCAACTACTTTTAAATCACAATTTGCAATTAACAAATAAATTCAAAGAACAATTCCAATTCGACATATTCGATGAATTTCGTTATTTCGTGTCACATGGTGAGAATTTTGCAAGAAATATGAAACACCAGATGAAATAATTTATGCCAAGTGCCAGAAACAAAAACTGTACAATTATCGTGATTCAGCTTTCGTTTTTGGTGGCCTGAATGCTTTCAGTTTCTTTGCTTTCTTTTGTTTTGTAGCACTAGAACCAGACTGAAAGGCTTTCCAACTGTCAACTCTTGATTGTCGTGATTCTTCAAAATTCTTTTGCCACTCACGCTCTAACGCGGCTTGCGCTTCTGCCGATAATTCTTCTTCCCGTTTCCTTTTACGCTGTTCTGCGTCTCTAGTTGCTAATTCTCTCCTAAACATTAAACAAAAATATTATTCATTACAAATTACTTTCCTAAATAGATTATATTTTCTGATCGGTTATCAACCTTCTTCTCTCCATGTCAGCGAAGAGTTTCATTGTCATCACCCAAACAGCATGTCTGTAGCCTTCTTCTGTTTCTTCTTCAAGCATCGTTACACCATCTGCTTTTCCTTCTTTTTTCAATTTTTTTTTCTTTTCTGAAATCTAATTCATTTCTTAATGTTACACTTGTTTGTTTAAATAAATAGAAGTTTCCATCTTTTATCCTTACCATGTGGTCTGTACGAGCTTTCGCTTCTTCGATAACATCCATGCATTTTGCTCTGGTTTCTTCATTTTCCAATGTCTTCCATGCCTTATTGACAACTATAACAAGTAATATAACATTATCGATATATTTTCTTACTTATTTAAAGAGAATACACGATGATCACGTTTACTCATATTGAAATAAACAGAAAATAAATAGAAACTAAAGATAGGACTTGAAATATTAACTTTGTACCTCCAAATGATATATAATTAATCTGTAGATTATAATAGTGTTTTTTGATTAAACCATTCCATAAAATTTCCATTCTGAAATTGGTCATTATATATACCATGATTTAACACTATCATGAGTTCTCTGTTATCCTAATATTATTTTTATCTTTATATACATAGAATTTTAATTTTATTTAAGGGGACCATAAAGACCATAAAGAATCTAGCAAAGGAAAAAGTTGTAAACTAAAATGCATTAAGAACCTGTTGTTACATGCAACTAAACCTAATACATACTTTCAAATGCTTGTTGTGCACGTTCTGCGTCATCTTGATTTTTGTCAGGGTGAACAAGAATTGACATCTGGAATATAGAAACGATACAGTGTTACAAATTCTTGGACTATATATGTATATATACATATACACTACACAAATAGAAAGATAAACAACTTACACGTCGGTATTTCTTTTTGATTTCATCTATGGAGGTGGACGGGTCAATTTGTAACACTTCAAAAGGATTTAAGTTAAAGTATGAGGATCCAGGCCGAAGGAGTCTATCGATTTGTTGTTTAGGCGTCAACACCGAGTCCCTTTTCTCAATTTCCTTCACCTATGCAAACAACAAAATTCTCGGGAAGTTATGCGAGGCAACGAATTGTTTGGAACGCGCGTATGCTTTATATAGGTTAGGTTTATTTTTAACTCAATCTTTTACCGGAGAAACAATCTTGTTCACAACATTCCGCACGATCTTAGGCACAATATAGCAAACAAGACTTAACTATGTACATCGTCCTAACGTTACATTTATTGTTTCCCCTTTAATGCGTTCAGGTTGACGTTTGATAACCCTTGAAATAAGGTTATGTAACTACGAATTATTATATAAAATGAATTTTCGCGTGAAGAAATATTGTTAACGATACACAGTCGGACGAAGTGTTTACATACTTCCGTGTAAAATTCATTGAATTCGTCTTCTTTCTTTGTCGGATTATCATTGGATATACTCGACTTGGTAGCAGCCATCTTGATTGTTACCAATTTCCGTGTCAACAGTGGTATCGCGTATTAAGGGGAAAAAATAAAAAAGAAATTTCGTTCTTGAAAAAAAAAAAACACTAGAATATTTTTCAATCATTTTACGTAATTTTTCTCTTCAGTCTGTGTCTGTGTGCATTAAAATTAAGTTCAATCGTGAGTCCAGCGTGTGGAATATAATATCAATGGACTGGAATTAAAAGCTGCGTATTAAAATGACTATTTAGGGGTAAATATAAAAGAACTTTCTCGCAATACGACTAGAAAGTTTCCTGGGCGTTTTGAGCTAATTAGAATTGCTAATTAATTATAATCTATTTTCATGTTCGTGTCCCTAAATTGGATGACTTTGAGGTACACCATGGAATCAACGTTGCCACTTATCTCCAATGGTTAAAAGAGATCGAACGCAAAAAATTGAAAACGCTGGAAAGCGCGGCGATATTTGAAATATGATATGGTAGAAAATCATATCTCAGAAATGAACGTAATTTCACGAACTTAATATTATTAAAAAAAATTATTTTTATTACGTATTATATATGTAACTGTATTAGAAATAATTTACATCATATAACAAACACTGACTTTATTTTTGCAGTGACTCTACAATTTATTAACTATTCGATCGATTATTTAGAGCCATAACGCTATTGTAGCGGGTTTTTTGAAATTCACGGGAGTTCTTCAAATATTTACAATCTTATTGTTAACGTACAAATTGAAAGTTTAGTTTTCGGGAAAAATATCTACTTCACCGAATTAACATTTGCAATTGTGTATTGTTACGAACAGTGACACTAAAGCTACTCGTTTTTCTTTAATCCATCTACCTCGATCACAGCAACAATATTGTTACTACACTAATGTTGATTATACTGTCGCAGCGTCGGCATAGCGAGATTCCTCGCAACTCACTTCGACCTCATCTATCGATTGTAAAAACTGTTCGTTCGAAATCAGCATTGTTAACACATCTTTGAGATCGTCGTCGGTAATATCCGCCATGCTCATGGTATACTTCTTTATTTTTTTTCAGCGCTCCCATTATGCAACCTTCAAAATTCCTGCTCCTCTCCCTCAATTTTTGATAATTGTTTTGTAATTCGTTCGCTTTCCGTTTCAAGTCGGCATTCATATTTCTCAAGGCGTACAGCTCGTCTTTCAAAGCGACCTTCTCCGACTCCAGTCGGCGCAATTTCGTTTCAGATGCTTCCAGTCGAATTTGTAAAGATTCCTTTTCATCTCGCAGTTTCGTTAGTTCCGTTTTCAAAGCCCGAATCTCTTCCAATGCGTCTCGCAGCTCGCGATATCTCCTCTCGTCTTCCGAGAAATTAGCGACAAAATTACATCTCAGGTTGTACAGTTCCATTTTGAGGGCGACGTTCTCGATTTTCATTTTATTCGCAAGCTCCAACAATCTCTCGATTTCCATTCCGGATTGTTGATCCGTCATCTCTCCGCCGTAGCAAACGCTCGCCTGATCGATACACGTCACGATTCCCATGGGATCGTCGGTGAAATGACTCGAGTAACTATTGATCTCTTTATAATAAAGATTCATGATAGGTCTGAGCTCAGTCACGTTCCTTTTGCTTTCCAGTAGACCGACCTGTTGTCTCTGGAATTCATCCCTCGTGCGATTCAATTTCATCTTAACCTCGTAGTTTTCGCTTTTCAAGTTTGACAACTCGAATTTCAAAGCTTTGTTCTCCACTATCAGCTTCTTCAGCTCATCCTTTTTGGTATTTGTCGTCACGTTCCCGCGTTTACCCGGTCTCGCGTTGTCCTTCCACTCCGGATTGTCGCCTTTTTCCGGAACGCGTTCCTGTTCTCTGGGTTTCATCGAACTGTTATCGTCCTCTTTCTCCGCTTTCGTGTATTCCGATCGCACTCTGTCGACGTATTCACGGTACAGCGTATCCTTTTCCTTCTTCAATGAGGCGTTCATCAATTCCAAAATTTTCAACTGATTCTCGAGCACTCTGTGCTCACTGTAGACATTGCTCAACTTCATTTTCAGATCCTCGACTGTCCTCCGCAGCGTCTCGTTGCTATTCTTCGTTTCGTCGAGTGTGTTCCGCAGCGACGCGTTCTCTGATCCCGCTTTGTCACGCTCCGTTCTCAATTTATTCAATTCGACGGACGAATATTCGTTCTCCGTTTTAACTTTATTCAGCTGATCCTTCAGCCGGGCGTTCTCGGCGTCGAGCTCGTTAATACGCGTCGTCAGGTCATCCTTTTCTGCCAGCAGCACTTGCACGCGGCTCTCGAAATCGGTGTTTTTTAATGTCAACTGGAGTAAGCTGTTGCAGTTCCGCGAATTCTCGCATTCCAGCCGTTTTATTTTGTCGCCGGCCCCGTTCAGCTCCGCCTGGGCATCGCCGAGCCTCGAGGCTAGATCATCCGTGCTTATTTTGAAGTTTCTGATCTCCTCTCGAAGCACGCTGCACTGATACTTGTACTCGCCGAGTTCGCTCTCGACCTCCGAATATTTAGCGTTCAGGTTTTTTAATGATCTCTCGAGCAACTCCTTCTCGATCCTCATGGTGTCCATTTTCATCGTTAAATGGTTCCGCTCGTTCCTCAATTTTATCTTCTCCTCGGTCAACTCGTTGTAATCGGCTACTAATTTCGCTTGTTCCTTCGCCTTCTCTCTAGCCAGAGTTTTCTCAGCGTTCAGCTGATGTTCGCGCATTTTCTCCATCGACTCTAAGCAACGAATACTCTCCTCCAGCCTCGTTTTATCGTCCTTCAAACTGATGATTTCAAGCCTCGCGTCATTCAGGTTTTCCATCGACGATTCCAGCTCCTCCTGCAGTTGCTTCAGCTGAACGTTGTTCTCTGGCTTTTTCTCCGTTCGATGATCCGCTTTTTTCGACGTCAACTTTCTTGTACAACTTCGTCTTGTCCTTCGAGGCAGCCTGGTTCTTCGCGACATCGACAGCCTTCAGCGCCTTCTCCATCGCATCCTTTTCGGAAACTATGAGCTTGATCTCGTCGTTTTTCTTCTGCAAACTGTCGCGCAACCTGCCGAGTTCCTTGAATAATCCTTCTTTATCGGTTCGAAGGTTTTGCAATTTCGTTCTCATTACGTTCACCTGATTTGTCGACTGCTGCAGCTGCGCCATCTCGCTCTTGTCGTTCTCCCGTTCGCGCTGCAGCATCGACACCTTGTTCTCCATCTTCTTCCCTTTCGCCTTCAATATTTTGTTTTCTTCCGTCAGTATCGAGACAATCTTTTGCGTATCGTTCAGCTCCCCGGTTCTTTTCACGAGCGACGCTTCCGTGTCGGATAGCTTCTGCTTGATTAGGTCCGCCCGTTCGTCCTTCTCGTTCAGCTCAACTTTTAATCGAACGATCGACTCCTCCAGCTGCTCGACCCTCTTAAATAAACTCGAGCTGTCGTGCGACGTAACGATCACTTCCAATTGCTTGATCCCGTGACACATTCTGTCAACGAGATCCTCTAATTTCTCAACGTCTTTCCCTTCATTTGAGCCCCGAGTCAATCCATTTATCGTCGTTCTAGCCTTCTGGACGATCGCTTGAAGTTCCTCCAGCTTCTTCAGATACTCGAGACCCACGGTCTCCCCGAGCTTACAGTTCTTCGTCGCATGATCGATCTTGAATCTGTCGATCTCGATACAAATATGCTGCAAATTAACATCCAACGTGGACACCTGCTGCAAGTACCTCTTATACTCCGTCCCCTCGTCAGAGTACCACGGAGGTTTCTTTAATTCCACGTGCATGTGTTTCAGATTCACTCGTAGCTCGACGATCTTCTTGATATATTGCAAACAGTCAGGGTCCCCGTTTGCGAGCAAAGCCTCGTAGTCGTTCCTCAGCTTCTTCTTCAGCTCGTCCGCTAATCGTTCGGCGTTCCTCAGATTGCACTGGTCGGTGTTAGTCATGTTCCAAGGCTTGCCGTCGAAGTTGGCTTTGCACACTCGCAGCTCCATCTTCAGATGGCTCGCCAAGTTGTCCAGCTCGACGATCCTCTTCTGGTGGTCCAGCAGGTTGTCGTCGCACTTCGATCGCAGCATGGCTCTCAGCCTGTCGACCTCGAAGCGCAAGTTGTCGTTCTTCAGCCGAGAGACTTGCAAGTGCTCGCTCACGTTCGCGAGCTCCTCGTAGAGGTTCGCGATCGTCTCGGCGACCCTGTTCACTATGTCGATAAATATTATCTCGACCGTGTGGTCGACCATCATAAAGTGCTTCAGCCTGCATTTAAAGTGTTCCAGATCGGAGCTGTCCTCTTGCCTGTCCTCGACCTCCTTCAGCTGGGCTCGCAGATAGACGATCTCCTCGTTCATGCGTTCCGCGTCGAACTGTTGTTTCACCTCGCGGAGATTGTCCTTGGATTTCCGGGCGATCTCAGTCGCAACGTGTCCCCCTTCGATCGGACTGCTTTGAAGCTCAGCGATCTCCTTCTTCAGCGCCTGGTTCACATCCTTCAGCCGTTTGATCGTCGCCCTTTGGTGCTCGATTAGCGGATCAGCATGCAAAACGTCATCCGTTTCCTTACCGGCGACCCGCAACGCCAGCTGAAGCTGCCAAATGTTGCCCTTCAGCCTCACCCGATCGTCCTGCCAGTTCTTCATCTGTTTTATTATGCTATTTAGTTTGCATAGCGTGTTCGCTGCGACTTCAGCGATCCTCGAGTTCTCCTTGCACGTGCTCTCATTCTCCTCTATTGACAGGCAATTGGCCGGTTGCGGATCTGCCATCGTTAAGTATTGAGTGTCCAATTTTCAGTTTAATTAGTTTGCTACTGTTCGAGCGTCGAATGTTAAAGGTGGCTACTTCTTCTATTGATTCAATCGTTGAAACTGAAAGTTATAGAAATTTATTCACTGTATTTTTCTTTAATTCGCACTGTCTACAGTCGTTTATTGTCATGTTAACAAGAAGTATTCGTTTAATACAGAAAATTAATATTTCCAAATATTTCTGTGAACATTTTGACTAATTCGTTACAATCCGGTGTCCGATTGAAGAGAGTGAAATTGATTATCTCAATAATTCTATTTTCATTATGAAATATATTTCTGCAGAAATTATATGTGCAGACGCTGTACTCCAAGATAATTCGTTAGTCGACGAATTCGCGAATATAGTTATTTACCTAAGTTATCATAATGTTGCAGCTAGAGTATCCTTACTTTTGAAATTTTATTAAAATATTCCGCAGGATTTAATTACTCCAGATGCATTTTAACTGTTAATTTGCCTCCTCTTCCCAATCACCGTACTTATTTCGCAGTATATTACATTTTTATATCGGCTAATTTTGGTTTTCTAAAAGTAGGTTAAAAATTTTTGGTTATGATGTCAGCAGTTTGTTTCAGAAGTATCTTCACATTTCTAGTAACAATAGCGAACGCTCAACAGTTATGGTAAAATGAAATGAATAATTAAGTTACAGAGTTGCAGAACGTTTTCTGATTTGTTCATCTCTGTTTCTATATTTCAAAAAAGTGAGACTAGATTTTCAAAAGGTGCGATTGTTATTTCTGTAAAAAATACCGATGAGTTCTCCACCCTTTGCAAACGCAACAGTAGAAAGACCGCTCGACTGGGTGGAATTGTTGTTTACGAGACTACAATGAGTTCTCCTCGAGTCGCGTATGATTTTGTGCAGTCATTGTTTAACTTTGGAAGTTCGCAATGCGCAATTATTCGCGAATGGGTGGATCTCTCGGCCGGTTCAGCCGGCGAGGGAACTGAGCAGGATTGCAAAGAATTGTTCGAGACGAAACACCGAAGAAGTAACTATTACGCAGTTTTTAAAACTTATAACAACCATCAGTGGAATGAAGAGAATTCTTTCTATTCGTATCCTGCGTTCAACAAATAAAACAAAAATGTTTTGAGACTAAACGAGTATTTGACAACGGTTTCATCTTGTAAAACATTTTTAATACATTACTAATAGACTGCAAATTTTATCCATTTATGACATGTACAAGTAGGTGAAATGTAAAATAGTAGAAAGATTCAAATAATTTGTAAACGTCAATACATTATTTCTAATTATTTGACTCTTTTTATGTGTATTTATTAATTTTACAAAGCCATTTTTCTTACAACTATTAGTATAAAAGTAACATGCAATATCAAATTTTACTCGTATGCACGGATTTATAGGTGAACTGGATTTTTGGGTCAACGGTGGATCATATTAAAAAATTCCTTGCGCGGAAAGAGTTAATAAAAGAAAATTTGACGTTAATCAGGTTATCGATTTTTATCGATCATTAGAGATATCTGGTAATAAAAGTGTGACTGCCGCACCGTAATACTTCACTTCTGTCTCGCATTTTTTCGGTTAAATTTCCAGTTTTAATTTTCCCTGCTATCCGAGAGCCGTTTCACGCTTAGGTAGGTACATCACTCTGTAATCGGTTTACAATAATAATTCACTTACACGTGTGATTCGGTGACAGTGGGCTTGGAAAGGTGCTAGAGTGGAAGTAATTACACGCGGATAACCTGTAAAATATGACTTAGTGGACACCTGCAATCGAGAGGATTCGAGGAGATAATACTAAGGTGCATATTATAGTTGTACACAATATTCAGTGTTTATTATAGTTGTACGATATTAGCTGCGATATTATAGTTGTACAATATATTACGTGCATATTATAATGTTACAATATTAGCTGCATATTATAGTTGTACATTATTACGCGCATATCATGCTTGTATAATATTAATGCATTTTATTTGACTGAAAATAGATAATTCCCTGGTATATGTTTTCATTTAATTAATTTAAGATTTTGTTTGTACAATGCTTAAGAGAAAAACTAAGTGCCGCTGACGGTAAGCGTGATATAATAAAAATTTAATATTCCAGTGTGGTAGTAAAATTGTGTCGATCGGAAAATTTTAATTTTGTATCCGAGGAACGAAGCTTAGAGGTATTAGGGCTGTGTAACGACTAACAATAAGATCCGCGGATGACATAATGCAGCGTATAAGCAGAAGGACGCGACGAGGCTGCCGAAGGCACTAAGAAGATACACGTGGAAGTGAATGAACGAAACTAGAGAAGATTAGACACTCGGTATACGCGACGCAAAAGGGGGGGTGGGCCAAGTGAAGGGGGTCTAAGGAAAAGGAAGTTTACTGGGGGTTGGAGAATGAGTCTGAAATTATTCGATGCACTAGCAGGGAGCGTTGTTTGGGGAAGAGGTACGAGAAAGGAAGGGGGGAGGACAGGGCGAGGGGGTGAGGGACGAGGAGGGGGGTGAAACGCTCGCTAGAACGATTTTTGCGGTGAACAATGGATTTAGATTGGAGGATGCAAGGCTGCGGGAGGAAGGAAAGAGGAATAAGACGAAGATAATAGCAGGCAGTGGGGCTATTCGGTTTTAGGAGAAACTGAAAGAGAGAGGGTGCGGTCGGCTTGGTAAGAAACGCTGGTAAATGAAAGCAGGAGAAACGACGAACGAGGGTGGAAAGTGCAGGCCCGGGTATTATGAGGCGAAGGTATACGCCGCGGGAGAAGCAGAAAATGGGGAGCAGGATAAGAGGAGAATTCGAGGAGTACAAACGAGAGAGAGAAGCAAGGATTAGGGCCCCCCGAGGTTCAACAGGTGCTGCGCGAGGAAGGTTGCTGAAGATTGTAACGGCGAGCCTGGCGAAATACCTGACGAAGAAACTGGGAACGAAAAATGATAAGAGTTATTAGATTTGTGGGGAAGGGAGGGATGAAGAATGTACGAGTTGAGAAGGGGAGAGGAGGAACTGCGAATTGTGAGGAAATATAGAAAGACGTGGTAGACATACTTGCACAGAAGACGCCAAAAGAGTGTTAACACTACCTATTAATAAATTGTGTACATTGTAATAATGACAAGACTGCATCTATTTAGACTTCGCAGAATTTTTATTGTAATAAATGCTTCAATAAAGTTTATTCGAGCATTTCTGATGAAAACAGGTTTATAATTTCAATAATAAGAGCCATTTATACAGAATACGATTCTTAAGTAAGCTTAGTTCGAGAAAAGATGGATATGCTTGTAGACAAATAAATGAAATATGTATGTCGTGATTTAAAAAACTATCGTTGACCGTCAAAAGTCTTCGGAGACAACACCAATCAGAAAATTTGTTATATCATCATATCGAACTCCTTGAACAGTATAGCTTGCTCTACTTTAGTCCTAACGGAGACTGTTCCGTTACTTTTGAGTCACTCGGTATAGCAATTTATGTGCGAGAATGTGTTGGGCGACGAAAGGTACGCAGTTGGTAAGTCGACAGCAACTGATTGTTGTGTAAGATTTATTGGAATGTTAACAGATTGTTTAACAAGATGGAGAGCCGAGGTTCCACGCCGTCCTGCCCATGTGGATGCAACGCATCGCATTCTTCGGAATCAATGAATCCACCGAACGAGCCATGTTGTTGCTGCAGTTACAATCCCTTCAGCGACAATTCGAAAGAATCGGAGATTTACGACCTCTCGTTCGCCCTGAGGAAACTGGCCGTAATGAAGTGTCAAATGAAGAAATGGCGAATGGAACGACTTCAGTTCGAGAGCGAAAATAGGTCTTTGAAACAAGCCCTCCAGTCATTCGGTATCGATGTATGATATTTCGTAGCAACTTTCTGCTTCCCAGCCACTTGGCTCGCGTTAAATTGATTAATTGGAATTCAGAACCGACAGCGTCCGCGTCCCTTCTATCCGTCCCCGAGAGTTTTCAGTTTAATTGAAATGTATGCCACAGCGAAGCAATTAATATTTCTATATGAGCGACCAGTGGGAAAGATCTGCGTCATCAGCTAAAAAGTTTCGGCACTCTGTGGCGATTTTATCTTGCAATAGTGACGCGAGTTTTTCTTTTTAAGTAATATTTAAGCTCTCCACTAGTGTACTGTAAAGTAACGACACTGTTGATCTTTAGGCTGAATAGAAATTTTCTGACGATAACGTATGAATAATTAATATTATATATTTTTAGCCGAATAAAACGAAATATATTTCCTCTTCTTAATGTGAAATAGGAGAGAGCAAGCTGAATTTTTTAAACGACGCATCCGAAATTGTTCTTAACATTTTTTATGCGAAAATATGTAACCACACTATTGCGCAAGTAAAAACTTCCACGAGATATTTTGCTTTATTCATGTTTTATAACGCGTATGAAAAGCTTTTTCTTCTTCTACGAGCAGAAAAATTGTTTTCTAGCATCCCGTAAAGCTTTATTAAAACCGGATTGGGATCGAGGCGTCTCTTTTTAGTAAACAATAAGAGGCAAAATTGAGTTCCCAGTCCCCCTTGAGCAATTTCTTAACCGTTGAATTAATGAAGATTCTTTAATACGGGATAATACGATAATAGCTATTTAATAAGGGACTTGTGTTCAGTCAGAAACTAAAAAAAAAAATCGAATTTGCTTATGTTAAAAGATGAAAAATAACTTGATAAAAATTATTTCTGTGAAAAAGTTATTTCTGTGAAAGCATTAATTAGATTCGTACAAAATATACTATCTAGATTTGCTGAAAATGATCTTACTTGAATATACATAGTTTTTAGAGTTAGGGTTAGAGTATTAATACATAATTTTACTGTTGAAAAGAGTAATGTATAAATATTAATCATTTACTTTCGAAATTAATTTAAAAAGTCAATTATACATTCCAATTTGTGTTTAGGAATGCCTGATCATGTGTTCTGATAATCGAAACTTATTGTTACGGAACATGCGGGTAATCAGGAATTTGGATAATCGATATTCCGTTATCTGGTATTCGGTGCCCAAATATTTCCCGTTCCTGTTCGTTAGGAGCGTATTTTAAACTCACATAGCAGGTGGGCACTAGCTGAGATGGAAACAATTTAATTTTTAATATATTCCTTTTCGTCTAATCTAATATATTAGTCGACCGACCATATCTCCATCAGCGGCTGACACGATTTTAATCGTGTATAATACAATCGTTGCAAACTTTATCGACAATATTTATTTAATACACTTCCGGTGTGTTTATCAGTGCACGTTTCCAACAATGACGATTGTTGAACGTTTGGTACGCGTGGCAGAATGCCGTTGTTCCGAGGGCGTTACTTTGAAATTCAGAGTGCTCCCCGCGATCAGTATCTTACGCGTGCACCATACCGAGTGTTTCTAAAGATTAGATGTTTTCGTGTAGGTGTAAATGTGGATGAGATATTGAAGCCTGATCCGCTGCTCGTGCAGTCCCGGGAAGAAATCGAATGGCTGCAAAATGCAAACGCGGCGCTCGAAGATAAAGTGAGGGATCTAGAAGAAACCCTCGCCGAACGAGATTGCTGCGACGATCCATGTGCATCGGTACACTATATCAGGGAGAAGATGAGAGTTCTGCGGGAGCGGTTTGCACTTGAAAAAAAAGAGTACTTGTCGCTGTTCTTTAGCGCGGATTCGAGCATTGTCGCGTTTCGAACAGGGCCGATTTAATTGCCTCGATATTTCACGATGGAGAATTATACACGAAATTTTCAATTTCACAGCTTTAAAATTACTTACACATTCCATCGTCAACATAAGGGTTGATTGAGGGGAGATGAGGTAGAAAGATTGTGGCAATTTAGACACTGGAAATATCTGAACACTGTTACATTAATTTCTAGCTTTACGATAAACATTTCTTTCTTGAAAATTACTCATACAATCTATTTTCAACATAGGGGTTGATCATTGTTACATTAATTTCTAGCTTTATGATAAATATTTTTCTCTTCAAAGTTACTTACACATTTGATTTCCAATATGGGGGTTGATCGCAAGGGGATGACGTAGGAAGATTGTGGTAATTTAAACATTGGAAACGTTCAAACATTGTTACAATAATTTCTAGGTTTACAATAAACATTTCTTTATTTAAAATTACTCATACAATCTATTTTCAACATAGGGATTGATCACAAGGGGATGACATAAAAAGATTGTGGCAGTTTAGACGCTGGAAACATTTAAACATTGTTACATTAATTTCTAGCTTTATGATAAACATTTTTCTCTTCAAAGTTACTTACACATTTGATTACCAATATGGGGGTTGATCACAAGGGGATGACGTAGGAAGATTGTGGTAATTTAAACACTGGAAACGTTCAAACATTGTTACAATAATTTCTAGGTTTACAATAAACATTTTTTTTCTTTAAAATTACTCATACAATCTATTTTCAACATAGGGGTTGATCGCAAGCGGATGACATAAAAAGATCATGGCAATTAAACGTCTTCGTAACGCTTCGATCCCTATGAACGTATTTTGACCTACGAAAACTAGAATCTCGTTTCTGTCGGCAGATTAAGGGACATGATATCGCACTTGAAATTAAAACTTGCGCAGACTGAGGAGGACGTGAGCTGTCCTGCGATATATCGCCTGAGGGCAAAGCTCCGTGAACTGATGAAAGGAGGTCAAACAGCGGACCAGCAGGTCTCGAAAGTCGTGGAGAGATCGATCGAAACGTTGGTGGATCTGTCGAACAGCTGCGACGACCTGCGTCTTGAAAACGAGCAGCTTTTGGCCCAGATAGCCGAGCTACGTCGCCAATTGGAGGAACTTGAAAAAATGCGACCGAAAGAGCCGGTGGAAGAAATGCTAAGAACAGCCGAAACAACGACGGTGCCTGAATACATAGACGTCTCCGAGCTGCTGCAGAAGCTCCAAGACTGCGAGCTCGCTGTTTCCGAATTGAAACATCAATTAGACGAGAGAGATAAGCTTATCGAGGCGCTGAAGAAACAACTTGAGAACATGGTAGATCAGCAGGTTCTGTTGGATGAGATCGCGGCCATGAAGGGGGAACTCGCGAAAAGAGACGATAAGGTATTGTTCAACATCAAGGTAATAAGTAGATCGCGGATTTTTATGCAAAACCAAAAACGTTAAAATTCATTTTTCAAATAAATTTTGTGAGTATATTTATTATATGTTCGGACATTTTTAAACGGAACAAAAAGATGACTTCAACAACGTAGAATATTAACTCGTTGCACTCGGACCTATTTTCACAGGAAAATTAAACATTTCCTCCGACCTAGAATAATTCCATTCTACATACGATTTTTTTTAATTTTATGGGTATGCAAATGATATATTTCACACAATACTTAAATAATGGTACAGCAATTTTTAGTGATGACTGAGGGTTGCCTTTCGATTGCAAAGGGTTAATTAATCCCTTTAACTCACATGGGACAATTGGTAACATGGTTATACATGTATTTTTTTTACATAGTTAAACAGAATGAAAAGACGAACTCGATAACGTGGAGTATTAATTAATTTCAGATGTGAAACTTTTTAAACGACACGGTACAATGAGATATTATTACTAGAACTTCATGCAAAATAAAGTTTGTATAGATCGATTGCCATCTATAGAAGCTAAGTAAAATTTTATTTTGCTGATTAATAATTTTCATATGATAAAAATAGTATATCTATATCCTTAAATTCTTTCAATCTTTTGACTGTTCCGAATTACACCTAACTCATTTTCGTCAGAAATGCATGAAATCCGCGGTCTAATTATTATTATACAGAAAAGATGAGCTCGATCGCATGGAATATCAATTGATTTCAGATGAGGGATCTACTGAACGAGATGAGGCAATCAGAGATAGACCTGCTGGGTCTGAGCAAACTAAGATCGGAGCTGGACACCTTGAAGCCGCGGCTATCCGAACTCGAGGGCGAGAGGGACTCGCTGATAGACGAAGTGGCGAATCTGAGAAAATTATTGGCCGAGAGGAACGATCAAATAATTGAGATACTGGAGCACAAGAACAGGTTAGAGCAGGAGCTGGCGGAGAAGGAGGCGGAGGCTCAGCGGATTATCGACAGCTTGAAAAAGGAGATGGACGACTTGCTGGCGCGACTGGCAAATTTGCAGGGCGAGCTCGACGAGCGAGATAAGCGAATCGCGGAGCTGGAGAAGTGTTGCTCCGAGAGGGACGAGCTTTTACAGAAATTACAGGTCGCGGAGGACGAGTTGGCTTCGCTGCGAGGCGAGCTCGCGTCCGCGAAAGCTACGATAGAGGATCTTAAGGGCGAAGTAGATGCACTGAAGAAGGACAAGGAGAAGCTGCTGAAAGAGCTGGACGAAGTCAAGGAACGGATGAACGCGTTGAGCGACCAACTGGCGGAGGAGAGAGCGGCGAAGGAGGCTCTGCAAAAGGAGCTCGAATCTGCCCGGAAAGACCTCGAAGACCTGCGAAAAGAGAACTCCGATCTGAAGGGTCAGCTGGAACAAGCAAGGGAGGAGAATGACAAGCTGAGAAAAGAGAATGACGCTTTCAAAGCTGAGCTGGACAACATGACCTCGGAGCTTGATAAGCTGAAGAGAGCGAACGACGAGCTGCAGAAGAACTTGGACGCGGCGAAGTTGGAGAACGACAAGTTGAAGAGCGATCTTGAGGAATCTCGAAAAGAGATGGACAGGTTGCGAGCCGATGGGGATGCGCTAAAGAGTATGGACGCGGACGCGAAAGCTAAGATCGATCAACTCCAGTCGCAATTGGATGATCTGAAAGCGGAAAGGGATCGGTTGGCTGGCGAGAATGCGGACATGAAGGCCAAGAATTTGGAATTGGAACGGAAATTGGATGACGCGATGAACGCGTTGGAAAAACTCAGAGCAGAGAATGCTGATCTGCTGGGGGAGCTGGAACGTTTGAAGGCAGAACTAGCGAGAGCGAATAGCACGATTGATCAATTGAAAGAGGAGATGGGATCCCTGAAGAACGCGTTGGACAACTGCGTGGCTGAGATGGAGAGGCTAACAACCGAGAATGGGGACCTTAAGGCGAAGAACCAGGCACTTAGAGCGGAGCTTGATCAATGCAAGGCCGACAGGGACTCGTTGAAGAACGATTTGGAGCGAACCAAGGCGGAATTGGACGGTGTGACTAACGAGCTGAACAAGCTGAAGGAGGAGCACGGGTTGCTTAAACAAAATTTCGACCGACTGGAAGGTGAAAGGGATAAGCTGCAGGCGGAGCTGGAAAATCTGAAGAACGAGATGAAGAAGCTTCAAGAGGAAATAGATAGCGCGAAGCAGAGAGAAGCTGCGTTGAATGACGAGCTTGCTCGTGTCAAGAAGGAGAAAGATGCTTTAGCAGCGGAATTAGGCAAACTGAAAGATGAAAATTCTGCATTGCAGAACGAGAGGGATCAGTTGAGGAAACAATTGGACGACGCGAACGCTGAGCTCGAGAAGCTGAAGGAAGAGCTGACTCGGTTGAAGGACGAGCACGAGAAGTTGGGGAAGGAGAGAGACCAGTTGAAGCAGGACAACGAGAAACTGAATGCCGAAGTGGAGCAATTGCGCAGAGAAAGAGACTCGTTGAACGACGATTTAAAGAAGCTGCGAGACGAGAATAGCAGGCTACAAAACGATGTGAATGATTTGAGGGCGAGGCTCGATGATGAAAGAAAGGCCAACGAAATCTTGAAGAAAGATTTGATGATGTTAGACAGCGAGGTGAAGGATTTACGTAAGGCGCTTGACGAGGCCCGGGCGAAAAATGCTGCTTTGGCGGAGGAGAATCAAAGGCTTCAGTCGGAGTTGCGGGATTTGCAAGATGAGCTGGGCAGCTTGAGGGCGGAGTGCGCTGATTTAAAGTCGGAGATCGAAGATTTGAAGAAGGAAATCGCTGATTTAAAGGCGAAAATTGCCAAATTGGAGGAGGACCTGGAACATTGGAAGTTAGAGAACTGTAAGATCCAGATGGAGCTGGATAAACTGAAGAACGACTTGGAGAAGGCGTTGAAAGAGCTGAATGACTGCAAGGTAAATCGGTGGACATTTAATATATTTTTACTTTATAAAAAGGCTGCTTTTTTTGTATGTATATTCTTTCGATATAGTTCTCTGAGGTATACCCTAACTGAAAATTTATCCGTTTCCCACCAGGCCGCGAAAGAAGCGTGCCAGGCGGAGTTGAACCGTCTCAAAGCCGAGAAAGCCAATCTAGAGAAGAAACTCGCGGATTTAGAGGCAGAAATTGAACAATTAAAGAAGTCTCTCGAAGCGGAAAAGTCGGTTAGAAGCAAGTGCGAGGCGGAGCTTGCAGCCCTGAGGAATGAGGTGGACGCGTTGAAGAAGGAGTTGGAGAACCTTCGGGATGAGAGCAGAAGGTGCAGAGGGGAATTAGAAGAGCTCAGGAAAAAGATCTCGGAGCTGACCAACGAGCTGGACAAGTGCAAGGAAGAAGTTAACGCGTTGAGAGACGCGAACGAGAAGCTGAAGGCGGAGGTGAACGCGCTGAACAACGAGAAGAACAAACTTCAAGAGGAGCGAGATAGACTGAAGAACGAAGTGGAGTCTCTGAGGGCAGAGAATGCAGATCTCCGTCAAGAGCGAGACAAGCTAGCGAACGAAGCCAACAGGCTGAGGGGCGAGGGTGACGGACAGAGATCGGAGCTTGACAACTTGAGATCTGACTTGTCTGCGCAGAAGGCTGCAGTTCAGAAGCTGCAAAACGACCTGAAGAACTGCCAGGACGAGAACGACAGGCTGAAACAACAACTGGCTGAGATGGACAAGTTGAAGGACGAGAAGAATCGATTGGAGAAGGCGTTAGCGGATGCGGAAGCCAAAGTGAAAGCTTTGGAAGGTCAGCTGAAAGATCTGCAGGACGAGAAACAAGAGCTGCTCAATGAGCTGCAGCGGCTGCGCGACGAGCTGGGTCGCCTTATGAACGAGATTGACAAACATAAAGCTGCTGCTGAAGCAGCCACGAAAGAGCTGGCTGCCTTGAAGCAGGAGTTAAGCAATTTAAGGGCAATGCTGGATAAAGTCCGCGCCGAAAACGAAGCGTTGAACAAAGAGAACGAGAAACTGAAGTCGGACGTGGCGAAATTAAATCAGCAGCTGCAGGCATCGCAGGAGGAGAACGCGAAGCTGAAGAAAGAGAACGAGCAGTTGGCCTCGGAATTAGCAGCGTTAAAGGAGAAATTGAAAGAAGCCGAAGACCAGTTGAATGATTTGAAGAAGAGGATCGCTGATCTTGAGAATACTGTGAAGGAGTTGGAGCCGCTGAAGAAACAGCTGGAGGATTGCAGGGCCGAGCTGGCGAGATTGAAGGAGGAATTGGAAAAATTGAAAGAGGAGAATGAGAACTTGAAGAACGAGCTGAGGGATGCTCAAAATGAGTTGAAAGAGGTTAAGGAGTTGAAGGATAAGCTGCAGCAGGAGCTTGACGCTTTGAAGGCTGATCACGATAGGTTAAAGGATGAGTTAGAGAAACTGAAGGAGATTAACGAGAAACTGAAGGACGAGTTGGACGATTTGAAGGCATTGAATGATAAATTAAAGGACGATTTGAAAAATCAGAAGGCGATCAATGATAAGCTGAAGGACGAGGCAGAGAAGTTGAAGAAAGAACTTGAAGCTCTGAAGGCTGCCAATGATAAGTTGAAGGACGATCATAAGAAGTTGCTGGCTGAGATTGATAAATTAAAGAATGAGGGTAAAAGTTCTGAGGCAGCGTTGACGAATGAATTGAATAGGTTGAAGAAGGAAAATAATGAATTGAAGTCTGAAATTGAGAGGTTGAAAAAGGAATTGAGTAATTGCCAGGATGAAAATGATAGGCTGCGGAGAGAAATGGAAGGCTGGAAAAACGAACTTAAGAAACTGAAAGCTGCTGCAGGTCAGAATATTAAAATAACAGAGCTTCAATTTTTTTTATTTGCGAAATTCATTATTATTCTGAATTGTTTTATTATCGACGTCTGTTTACTGGATTAATGTCGATTTTACATTTGTTAAAGCAATTTCTAAGGTATAAATATTACTTTTCACTGAAATAGTATTATATATATATATTATATTTTTTATACTATAACGAAAATTATTTATTATAATGAATACAGAGAAAGATACAGTGACTTTAAGAAGCCTCGCAGACGATTGTGGCGATTACATCCGGGCAAATGATTTGTTAAGGGACAAACTTGACAAGCAAAACGAAGGTGATCGTCTTTTATTAATCAAGAAGCAAATACCATTATTTAACATTTTCTAAATTTTTTATTGAAAATAGGTGTACAACGTGTCCGTGACTATATAACTTTCCTGGAGGGTAAAGCTGAAAATGAACCCGAAATGGCGGACGAATTGGAGGACGATCCCAGCATTGATCCAGAAATGAAAAAGGAGATAGGAGAATTATTGAAAAAGTCGCGGGATTTATCTGAAAATATTTATAACACTGAAAAGGAAATTCAGAATATCGCTGCTATTCTGAAACAACTGCAGGTATGTTTTACATATAATTATAATCGAAAAATGCAGAAAACCTATAATACACAGCAAACAATTATTTTTTTATTATTAACGCATTATACCCAAGAATTTGGTGGGTTAATAAACATTTGTACTGTGATTGAAATTATAAAGCTAAGTTATTTACGTTCAAATTTTTTATTATTATTTATTATTAAAATAAATTTATACATTACATATATTTGACAGGATGCTGCACTTGGCGACAAGGTGTTCGATCCCGATTCGTGGCTTAACGTGAGTGTTAAAATAATATTCACCTACTCGTTAAGTTAAGTAACCCTCAGTTTCACTATGGCAACTTGATAAAAAGCAATAATTTTTGCGGTGCGTATTCTTATGCAACGATCGTGTAACCCCTGCGAACGACAATATCCAGTTCAGTTTAATAACGCAGTTAAATAATCGAATGAACCTGATAGTCTAATAAATCATTCCGCATTCCGGAGACTAATAAAGCCTCCCAGGTCGAAAGTCACAAATCTTAATCTTATCTCCGAACGTGTATTAAAATTTGATGATTCATTGACTAACGACTTTTACCATTTCCGTAGGTTATTAGGAATTAAACTTTACTCCTGTTTTTACTCCGTCTGACATAATTTTACCGCGATCTCCTTCTTTCCTAAATTTATGACTATAAATACTTCCACTAAAATTGGTTCTCTTCCAATATCTTTGACATCAAAATTATGTAAAAAGTTTTTCCGAAACACTTTGATTTTCATCATTATATTATTATTTATTACAGTCGTTGACGTTAACGCAACTGGCGGAGCTCCACGACAAGATTTGTCTATTGACATCGGACATGGTGCATCAGGACAAGCCGAGGGCAGTCCCTTGTTCGCCAGGGAGTCCACTAAGTGCGGATTACAATATTTTAAATCAGCGGATAGCCGCTCTGCAGAAACAGATAGCGGAGAAGCAAATGGAGACGGGATGGAAGCTCCAAGAGCTGAAGCGAGCTCTTCGGCAGGAGCAGACTAACCTAATTCGAATCTCCGACGAAATGAATTTAGAGAGAAAACGTAATTTGGCCCTTCAGTTCAGAATGGATGATGCATCTTAATTCGGTTTCCTTTAATCTAATTCGATGTCGCCTCTTGGAAGACACTGCGAATAAGAAGTTCTTATAATGAATTCGTTGAGGAAGGTGTGATCAACAAGCTACAACGAAAACACAATCCCGTTCCGCAATATTGATCTGTTAATTCTGTGTAATTATACCATTGTAAATACGTCGAAATAAGAGTATCATTATTAAACGATGCGTCAAATTGCTTTCAAGCGCACTATTTTTTAATATATTCTCTGAACAAAGTTGTTTCGAGGAGTATTTACGCCGATTTTGCCATTAAAAAAAAAAAACAGTTCGAGTTTGTAAACAACATATTTTTTCAGCTCCACTAATTTCCGTGGTATTCGACGAAATATTTTCCGAGGTTAACTTTAACGTAAATGTCACGTCGGCATAAATGTCACCAGCTAAAAAAATGCCTGCGTGATATTTCTCGTTGTTCTACCTCAGTAAAAAGAAAAAAAAATGGCATTATTTAAGTCTGTATTATAGATGTATGTACACATCAAGAAAATAAAAGCCGGCGAAAAGTACGCGGAGGTGGTCTGAAGAATTAAATATTCGACTCAGATGCGCCTGATGTATGGCAATCTGTCTACCATCAGCGCGAATGTTCCAGGGTAATCGCGGCGTGTGCAGTAAAAAACAAGCAAAGGACACGCGGTTCTGTCGTAACGAACATGTGACATGTAACATGCTGCACCGAGCGAACGTGCTTTACGTTTGCCAACACGTTTTTATGAAACACAGCCGAGTAGTTAGACGACATTAAATCCGTTTAACTTTTCTTTTTAAGTTCTCATGGTATATCAAATCTAATTCACGGGATCTCCGAATAAAAAGTGTGAGAGGCCCGCGCAAAATGTTTCAAATGTCACATAACGATCAACGACTGTGCAAACTTTCAAATCGAGCGAAATTAACCGAGTCTGGTAATCAGATCGTGCACTTTCATGCAGTATTATAAATTAATTCATAAAATTTTAAATCGGCGTAAAACGAATAGAAATTAATAATCGATTTCGCTTGCTTTTGCATTGTTTTGCATTATATTCTTATAAGTTGACAACTTGCAATTTCATTCGAAGGTTTCAAAACAAAATAATTTCTAGTGTTTTAACATTGATATAAATTTAGTAAGGTCCTATTGTAAAAGAAGCTTCAGTCTTCAAATCGATGGTGGGTCCGACAAAAATTTTTGAAAATTTTATAATTTGATAGCAAACGTTACCAAGGTCCACGTGAAATATTTAAACCAAAATTTTCTGCTCTAAGTCCGTAGCGTTTGTTACTTTTGCTATATGGTTAATCCGACACTGGTGGTATGTTATTTCCAAAAAATAACAGTATTCCACGGAGAAAAAAAAAATTCGAAGCGCAAAGAGTTAACACAGTTCGGACAGAACGCGGAACGAATTCACTTTATAGCACGTTTGCACATATTTGCGAAGAAGCTTACGTATCCGATACTCGGGCGGGCATCACCTAAATCGAATATAGGACCGCGGATGGAGAAAGATTTTCGTGCAACCGTGCCTAAACGATCCGAAATAATTTACTATCGGTTGTTCCAACCGGTCCGTTTATAATGAAACGGCAACGAACGAACGAACGAACGAGGGGTGTATAAACGAATGCGGAAACCTGCGCAGGATTCTCTCCTAGCATTCACTCGATATTGCTGCGGGTTTCGCCATAAAAATACGAGCGCCGTAAATTAAGCGATACGCAGAAAATGCATGGGAGGGCGCTCCGCGCGCCGGTGTATTTCATGCCGCCTAAAATTAGCCCCGACCATATCATTGGCCTCAAAGTAAACCCGGTTAATCGCGTTTCGCGAAATCGATTGTGTAAATTCTGAAGACAATTAATTCCCGAAAGGTAAACTGGCGAACCAGTAATGGTTGCCAACGGGAACTTTCAATAAGCTGACGTCGCTCGTCGCGTTGCACTCCGGTTACGGATAATAACGCGTGTCTCTGGACACACGTGGCCACTTTACGAGCTTATTCCCAATTCGGGACCGATGGGCATACGGCTAAACGGATTTCGTCAATTCATTTACCACTTGATCTAGCAGCGCATCCCAATTATGCGCGCACTCTTTGTCGGGGAAATATCCGGCCTCGTCGCGATCACGAACACGTTACAGCCTGTGTATACGTCACGCGCGTGTACAGAAACGCGTGCACACGGACGTACGATTCTGATAAAGTCGTGGGAACGGATGCGGTCCGCTGTACAATTGAATTAATCTCGATCGAACAACACGACCTCCGAAACGAAACAGGAAATCGCGTTGTCGCTTGCGCGAAATCGAATGAACGCGTGCGCGCACGCGCGCACCGAAACTATCGGCCATTATTAACCGTTACTGTTTTCCAGAACGTTGCGCGTTATTGGCCCGCCCCGGCACCGCTTTTTTAAACCCCCTCCCCCGCCCCTTCCCGCTTCGTTAATTAGGCTGTAACGGGTGCGACGCGGTTCAATTACTGCAACAACGGTAACATAAGCGATCACGATCTCGCCGGGATTACCGGGCGCCAACGTGTCACGCTATATTCAAAGTCGACTCGCCCCCCTGCAAGATTTAGAGGCGAGTTTTGTCGATCCTGTTCAATCTCGCCACGAAAGAAAATACTGTTTGTTTGTTTTCTTTTTTTGTCGTTTTTATTTCTCGCACCTGATTCACAGAATTTCGATTCATTTCGCACAACTTCGCGGTTCCATGACCTCCTGCAAGAAGAGGTGTGTCTATTATAGTATGCCTATGTGTACGTTAACGACAACAAAAAAATTGAATTTTATTTATTATTAGCGTGAGATTCTCAACTAAGAATACAAAGTTATCGCGCATTGAGAAACACGCGAAATTTTATTTACTGAAAGTTAAGCGAAGAAGTTACACGAACCACCCTGTAAATTTACAATTGCACCGTTCACATAAAAATCGAATCTACCGCCATCGTAAAACGGCCGCTGCCACCCGCCATTACGGTGCGGGAAGGATTTTCAGATTTGATTTTGCGCGTTAAAGGCGACGCACGGTCAAGATTTCTGCCACTAAACGACTAACAAAGCCACGATAACATCTTTCGTCCAGAGTGATCCGATTTTCATCAGACGACGGCGACTACATCGGTGCTCGAAGCGAACGAAAATAGCGGAAACAAGTCACGTTATGCCCACCTTTTCGATGAACTGGGCGCATGCCAATGTTAACGGTCGATAACCTATTCTATTTGGTACTATTTTCTGATACTGCTCTAGCTACGTGAGTAGGAGGAAGGATACCGAATGCGGTTGACTTCTGTCAGTCCGAGGAGGTGATTTCCATTGATATCGGAATATTTCTTCCTTGGAAATTTCGCTTTCTGGCTGCGTTTCCCTGCGCCTGGAAACGGAGGCTGCGCCCACTGTCTGGGAATGTTCGTGCAACAAGCATCGGAATGGCTAAAAAGCTAGATGTATATGCCAGTAATACCAACATGAAAATTTTCTCGATAGTTAATAATAATACATAAATATCATCGTGAACAAAACGTGCTATTGTTTGTTTGGATTTTACTTTCTCTTGTATATTTAACGATGACAGGCTCGATATTTCTTAAACATTTTTACACCAAAAGCTTACCGTAGTACTTTTTCTAGTTTTGTAACGAGTTGCATTCAAGCACATCTGAATTTTTTTAATCATAATTATCTTTTTCCGTATAACAACGTAAAATTACAAAAGAGGCTTGTAAGCTACCACTCCAAATGATACGAATCGAATAATTAGTGGTCGTGTTACTGATTGACTTAATTGGAAGATGTCACGATTTATAGTTTCAACATATCGTTTCGTAGAAAAATTTTCAAACAAAACCATTTACGTAACACATTTAATTTCACCCAATTTGTCCACACTTATTTCCCTCTGCTTTTAGGATAGTATTGTTGATACTCTTCGCTGCAGTCGATGTTTTAACAAATAGTTTTAGTTAACACCTGCAGGCGTTAGCTTGAAACAATAAATGCGCCGAGCGTCCAAGGTCGATTTATAAAACACCGTGATTATGTCACAATTCCAAGTTCACCAGCGACAACGTTCGATAAGATCATCTATTCAGGAGATAATTATATTACTAGTTGACGTCCCCCATTGAAATAACAACCAGTGGCGAAACTCGTGTTCAGTATCGCTTGCGAACATGTCGAAAAGTGTATTCGTTACGCGTAGTAAAATGATTTTGCCGTGCGTCGTTTCGTGCGCGTTTTTCTTGTGCGTCGCGCAGGTGAGGATCAATCAACCGATGTGTAATTTTCTTCTTCGTCATTGGTGTACGGTTGCTTCGATTAAATCGAACCAATAGTATCGCTTATAGACAAGTACTTCAAAAATTGCTCTGTCACTTCGTCGATTTTTCCCGAGCTTCATATTTTGTCTTCGCGGAATTGAAATTGCGTATTTTTAGGAGGCCATAAATCAAAATTTCAATTTCCAAATTTATTGATTCGGTAATCGTAGTATCGCTGCTCTAGTTTATACAGTGATCAATGAAATTTATCGTCTATCTCTTTTCTTCCTTTGAAAAACTTTAATGAATCGAAGAGAATGGCTACACACGACTCTCGTAAACAGTTCAATTTGCAAACGTCAGTATCGATGTTTATTTAATTTTGTTACACAGGCAAATCTGGACATTATCTTCGACGACGCTGTCTGTAATGTCGAGAACACGGAGTTCATCGGCCCTGATTGCGTGATCGACATCTTGGAGGATAGCGAAGATGGAAATTATTTGACCGTGCATCTTGAAATAAAAAAAAAGGTTCCCGTTCTTGTAGTACGTATTTCTACGATTTTTATAATTGTTATGGTACTTCTGATGAATTATAATATTTTAGTGGTCTAATAATGATAATAATAATAATAATAATAACAGTACTATCTAAATAATAATTACAAAATTTGCACAGGGCTCGGCAATAGTACTTGGAATGGAAAAGAATGGCGAATATACACAAGACGTAGGGCTTAGCTTGAAAATGGATATTTGTGAAACTTTAGCTGGTCCTCCTAACATTGCACATGTCTTCGCGAAAGCTCTCAACCTGAAGTCTAGCGAATGTCCTCCGGAACCGGTATGCTAACATCATGCAATGAACACTACACTACATATTTGAGGACGTTCCGCCATCTTGAAGTATCTTTATTGTGCTATCATATTTTATTATTCTATTCCAGGGAGTGTTCGGAAATGATCATTTTGTTATTAGCGGTGACGGGAGCAGTGGTCTGCCAGATTCATTTCCTGATGGCAAGTATTTCTTGAACATGACGATACTGCACGAGGATAAGGCATTAGTTATGATCGGTATATATGTAACGGTAATGTAATTTATTGTATTATGTATGACTGTGTTAGTTATCACAGAGCACATGTATGTAGTAATTACTAGCAATAGACACTAGTCTGCAAATATGAAACGTAATTTCTCTTGTTGCTCTAATTTTATTGATCCTACGCATGCATTATTGCACGATTTACAAGGTATTCGTACGATTTATCAACTGAGTAAATAAACGTGCGTTGCATAAATAAATTTATTCGGTAAATAAACATGTGAATAAGTTTATTGAATAGATAAACGTGTATTTAGTGAATAAGTTTATCGAGTAAATAAACGTGTATTTGGCGAATAAATAAATAGTAAACTAAATAGTAGAGTCAATTTATCGATTAGTAAAATAAGTGAAACGTAAGTAAGTAAACTCAAAAAGGATTTCCATTTTGTAAAATCTTTATCAGCGAGGTGCCCTCTAATTTAACAACTTTAAGTTAATTACTTTTAGTCGTGATTAACCGGTAATCAGGGGTGATAAAGCAAGTTTACGAGGTCAAGGAATAACTTTCGCATTTTTATTGAATTTTAAACGAAAATTAGACTAATTAGTCTGCCGCGTATCGAATCATAAAATAATTTCCGGCCACGATTTCCTGTAAATAAATTATTAATGATCTTCCAATAAGATCGCGCATTAATTCATTTTCGTTAGGAAAACATTGAAAATCCATTAGTCACAGTCTCACGACGGTGTGATGTAATATGAAAACTTTTACCTTTCACGATTGCTAGACCGAGATTCAATCTTGCAAGCTTTCAAACGATTGCAATTGAAAATTTGGAATATATTATACAATCGAACAATTGGTTGTATTTTGTTCGCAACAAGAATTTTGTGAAAAATGCTCTATAATCTGATAGTTCTAAATTATAATTAAATTATTCTACCATCTAATATCTCCAAGTCACAAATAATTGAATCATTCTATGATAGCTCTAGATAACAAATAATTATACAGTTCTATAGTCTGACTAAATAGCAAATATTTAAACAAATTCAATTTTAAGTTGAGAAAACAGCTAGGTTCTCGTACGCTGGAACTATAGTACTCGTCAACAGGCCGTATAAAACGTAATCGAAATAAATTTTACGTGATCCCCGTGGATGGGTAACACGAAATAAAAATTAATAGAGTAGTACACTGTGACGTTCTTTTTTTACATCGCGTGGTAATGCTCGCGGCTATAAAATACGACATTAAGATCGCCTGAAAGATTTGAAATAAAATTTACAGGTGAAGATAAAATGCCTTCATTACGTTCATATTTTTTCAGTTCTTTCAAGCATTAAGGGTCGAAAATAAAACGGCCTGATACGTTTTATATACAGGACGTATTGCTCTCGTACCCTACCGTATAACTCACTGGGAAATATGTGAGAGTTTTCATAAATATATTTAACCTTACACAAATGAATTTTTCTGATCATTGCACCGTTAACGATTATTCTTTTGATGTAGTTTAATTTTCATGTAATTTCTTAATAGACTGAGAAAATGATTAGTCACGTTCGTTTTATAATAATCAAGCGACAAGTTTTTATAAGCAAGAAGAATTCTATTAATTAACGATTGAACTATAGGTGTAAATTTCAGTATTTAATAATGGAGCTCATTGCCCTTTGACAAATAAACAAAGGCTTTGCTCGCGCGCACCCGCGTGTGCGAGAATGTGTTCGCGTCGTGGGTTCCCTGGTTCGACTAATTTTGTTCAGGCGAAGAAGAAAATGTCAGAAGCCATGGTATTCGTGACTGGATTACTTACACTTGTCTTAGTCTTTTTCATCGAAGCTGGCTAATTAAATGAATGCCTGTCGACGCTGATAGGGAGCGTATCGATTTACGTTCTGCGAGGTTGGTCATTAAAAGAGATCACGAGACGCGAGCACCTTTTTTGTTTTACTGGCCAGTAAAAGAGAAGCGTGTTTGTCGCGCACCTACTTTAATTAATCTCGGAAAATGATGTGTTCACTGTTAATTAAAATTGCTAACCGTTGCCAAAGCTCCGGGGGAAATTTAAATGTATTGACTGAGAGTTTCGCTCATTTGAAGATTCCTTTTTTACTTTTTCGAAAAAAGTTCTTCTCGATTATACGAACTTAATGTTCCGACAATTGGGTCATTAATTTTTCCTTTATTTAATTAACAAATTTATTTAATTTCACTTTGATCGTTTAATAAAGTATCGCTTCCACTGACATTCAGTTCCCCAGACTTTTAATGTTGTAAAATGTGCCATTGTGAAATATGAAAAAACACATTGTCACAGGAAAATTATAAATTCTCGGAATATTGTGTTGTAATTTTAATTAACAACGTGCACGAAATTAATTTGATGGTTTTCACATGAAGTACAAAATCGTGAACGCAACACTGATTACATTTTGCGTTATTCTCCTCTGAGTTTCTTGAACGATGTAATCATCAAAATGGTAATTCGTTAATTATTTATTGTTATCGTATCTTTACCGAATTGTTTTGTTTGCAAATATGTGAGAATCGTCATTTTATGAAATTAATCAATTTCAATATTATCCGTACCTAATGCAAAACGAGCGGATGTTGCGTGTGTTATCTTATATTAATTTTAAAATACAAAGTCTCAATGAGAATTTATTTTCGATAGTTATGAGTAGACTGCGGATATATGGTGGACCCAAAAAGTATCTGAACATTATATAATGTCCGATTTAATTTCGTTAAAAACAATAATAGAATCATTTTTTACTCATTTTAAAATGCAAAGTTTCATAGGTGCATCAGAGTCGCCAGATTAAGACTTGTGTCCCTACTTTACCTTCCCCTCCTACGACGCTTTTCCCACGCTACCTTCCCCTTCTACGACGCTATCCCCACTTTACCTGCCCCTTCTGCCAAGCTATCGCCACCCTAGCTTCCCCTTCTGCGACGCAATTCCCACTCTATTTCCCCTCCTACGACGCTATCCCCACTCTGCTTCCCCCTTCTGCGACGCTATCCCCACGCTTCCACCGCGAGCCGGTCACGTGACACGTTTCGTCCGGTACTAGCAGAGAGAGGGTAACGTTTTCCCCTCATTTCCTGCCCCCTCCCCTCGTCTGACGACTCCGAGGTGAACTAGCAGGTGAAAAAATTTCGGATAAATTTAATCACAGTTCAAATAATGAAAATTTCTCGAGGTGTTCAAATGCTTTTTGAATCCAGTGTGCATATCGTAAGAAAGTATGACTCAATTGGTAACATAATCTCATATTTGTTTGTAATAGCAGTGTCACGTGGTTAAACGTTTAAAAGACTCGAAATTATCAAATCAGAGACGCGTCAGGCTAGCAAAATATTTGGTGAATATATCATCGTTGTAACGCAGGTGGCACGGCGCCGATGGTTATTGTTTCAGGACAGAACAAACTTCGCCGAGAAGTAACGTGCACCGTGATACAATCAAATGTTGTATAACTATAGAAATAAAACTAGCAGACACCGCGCGGGCGAATGGAACGTGCAACTATTCTCGTCCAATCTAGAAACACGCTAACAATTCCTTTCGAAACTTGCTCGTACATTTTATTCAGGGTATTGTATCACAACACTTCCACCGGCCGTTCGATTTCGTATCGCGTGACGCATTCCGGGTGACTTCCAACTTCGTAATGATTTTCACCGGGTTGAATTGATGTAAACGAGGCCAGAGGTCTGATCGTCTTGATATTTGTGTAACACGCGTTTAATCAACGCCACGCGACACTTGGGCTGGCTGTTAATCCTTCAATCGCTACCGTCGTTAATGGACGACGTAAATTTTACGAAACACGGCTGCCGTAATACGTATCGACGCGGTAAACAGTGAATATTCGTGATTTCTTCGCAAATTAAATATTTAACGTCGACGGTAGAAAAGAATGGCGACGTAAAACTGTTAATAATGAAATTTTTAACAACATATTCGCGATGTTTTTTTTTTAAATTAAAACGGCACAATTTGCAACATATTTGCATGTTTTATACAGTGAAACCTCTATTATCCGTACTGTCCAATGAAACTTTTTCGACAATTAATGTAGTTATTTTGTTATACATATATTGAACTGTACAGGGTGGAAATTACAAAGCGTTACAGACGAATATCTCCAAAAATATTGATTATACGCGAAAATGTTTCAGATAAAAGTTGTTTAGTACCGAGGGGAACATTATGTGACGAGACTTTTATTTTTCGCGATGGACACTCTAAGGTGAGGTGAAGGTCAATTTATTTTTTTCGTTTTAGATGGAACGATATGTTTCCTATCCACCATCAAATAGTGCGTTTCAAGATGAGTTCAATGACCTATTACTCAAGGTCATTCAAGGTCAAACTTGTTGACGCGAGTAATGATATTGAACACATGTTATTGTTTTGGTGTGAAAGTTCGAAGTCACGAACTAAAGTACAAATAAAACGATCTCAACTTTTCTGTATGTCCCTGTAACTTTGTCCTTGAATGACCTTCAGTCATAGGTCATCAAAACGCACTATTCGATACTGGATGATAAAACATATCATTCCATTTAGAAAGTTTACCTTCAACTCACCTTGGAGTGTCCATCGGGAAAAATAAAATTAAATATTATTATTATACAATATAATTTATATCAATATTTTATATTGATTTATTATTTCCGCCCTATGTCTAAAATTTCGGATAGTGACCTTTTGAAAATAGTCTACAGATATGCGATTGTTTATGAAAAAAAAATTCGATTTTTTAAATCTTTTACAGCATCCCTCCTCCTTAAAGGATCGTTGTCTATGAGTCGCATAGATGAAATGATACCGTGGTCGCTGCATCGTCGTTTCTCTACGTTGTTGAAATTGCTATAGTACCCTCTCGAGGGTAAATCGCTTCGAAATTATAGTTTTATAAGAACAAAAGTCGTTACAGGGTACGGTCGAACCTACCGGATGGGCAGACCATGCGATTTATCGTGATACCAATATTTACCCCAAGCCTGCACCGCTAGATCCCCGGAGGTTCAGCAACGAGGACCTCGGAGTCAGCAAATCCGGCGTCCCATCTAGCTGGTTTGGAAACGATTCAAGGAACTGCATCGGTAACGCCGTGAAAAATGTCTTATTGCAAACCGGGAATGCCCGTGCGTTGCGGGGCTATTGAACAAACTGTCCCGCGCGTACGACGAAACTTGTAAATTAAAATGGATGGCCCCGGTGTCAAGGCTGAATTTCGTTCGGCTGAAAGTTACATATGTTAACGTCGTCGAGGCTTTGTTTCCCGAAACCAACGGGAGCGTGCACCGCGTACCGCCGCGCCGGCTTTCGCGTTTTCCGCGGAACGAGTCGCAAAAAAGTTTTTCGTTCTCAAAGCATCGTTGTCTTATTACTCGCTTGTTCTTTCCTTCGTTCTTTACTTTTTATGCTCCGCGCGAGACGCGTAGTCTGAAATTCAACGCTGACGACTGGAAGATAAGCTGGACACTCGATGCAGGAGATTCGACGTATGGGATGCGAATATTTATGGGAAATAAAAATTGTTTATTCTCGTCGAGAAAAATCAGACTCTCAGAAACGAAAACTCGCAAGTTGCCCGGCTTATTGTCGCTTTTCGATTGTTCTTCGTATATAATTGAAAACTGCCTCGTTCGAATATATCGAACCTCGAATAACCATTTTCATAAATATGCATTTCGGGATGTACCGATTACCTCGGCGGAACAAAGAGACCGCCGCGCGGTTTTCCATCTGAGAACGAGGTTACGGGACGCGCAATCGCGATATACTGTTAAAAATTAATCATTGAATTACAGACAAACTAAACGTCATTTACCGTTCATTTCTGACCGCGGAAACGATTCCCGCGTATGTATTCGGCCGGCACGCTGAAAACAGCGTGTAAGCCGAACCTGTGATTTCGAGTTCTACAGAGAGAAATGATAATTCGTGTTACGCGTTTGTTTTTCCACGTGCCTGCAATCGTCGGCGATCGTTGCGATTCTGCGTTGCTTTTAATCTCGGTCGTTCCGGCACGTTCGAGTCTACTGACGGAAGTTAATTATAATTTTTCGACATTACGAAAGATCACGATTAACGATGTCGCGACGCACAGTGGTTCGAAATCGCTAAAACGTGGCCAAAAATCGAAGACATTCTCCGATTTAGTTGAAAATTGGTATTCTATGGGTTTTCGGATTGCTGACTATGAATCTGATTTCAAAATTTCAAAAAACAAAATGGCGGATCCAATATGGCAGATGTGTTGCTTAAAAAATTGTCCGATTAGCTTGAAATCTAGTATTCCCGTATTTTTGAGGTTGCCGATTATGAATCTGATTTCAAAATTTCAAAAAACAAAATGGCGGATCCAATATGGCAGATGTGTTGCTTAAGAAATTGTACGATTAGCTTGAAATCTAGTATTCCCATATTTTCTAAGTGTTCTTCCAGCTATGTGTACTTGTAACATTTAACAGTATATATATAATCATCACATAATTACATATATGTGATTACATATATGTAATCATCACTAAAGAAAAAAAAAGACTCGAAAGTCGGTGTTTGAGAAGAGAGAATTTTACCAGTGCGTTGCCTATTTATTGTTGTAACTTTGAAGTGCGCAAGTATGCGCAAGATATTTTTATGTAGCGCTCTTAAGGAGGCTTTAACAAATACTTACATGCAAAATTCATCGTGACCCTGCGTGACCTTCGCTTTGTAATCGTCACTAAAGAAAAAAAAACTCGAAAGTAGGTGTTTAGAAAGAGACAATTTTCAAAGTTGTAAAATATATATATAATGTTAAAAGTTACACATACACATAGCCGAAAGAACGCTCTTTAACACTATGTAGTTAGTTTTTGTATAAATATTACTCATAAAAAAGTACGATGAGACAAACATCGTCAATTTCGGGAAGAAATGCAGTCTATCTTAGAATTGCATTTTTGCTTGTTTTCAAACTGTTCTGGAACAACAATGGGTGATTTTTAGCAATTTATATTTGTGCTACAACTTAGTTTGAACATTTAAGAAGCTATAATTTTAGACGAAGTTGAAAAAGTGATTTTTGGCGATTTCGTACCACTGTGCGACATCGCGTAGTATAATAAAAATCGGTGGACTGCATATTTCATCTGAAAAATATATACAAAAAAGAAAGAAAGATTCACAAGCGATAGATAAACTTCTCTCGTCGCGTTATGTTTCACAGATATTCGAATCAGGTTTTTTAATACATTAACCATTCGCAAATCGTACGACACAAATCATCGAGCATCCCTCCCCCCGCTCTCCAGATTCGAATCAGTCGGCCAATAATAATTTAGCGGGTGACAGTTAGGGTAAATGCGTCCCACGGTGGATCAATTTGCAATCTATTACAACTCTAAGAGGATTTCATCGGGGGTCCGCGTGGTCACGTGGAACACAGGTAATCAATTTGTTCCGGATCATAATTAGTTTATTGCGTTTTTCACCTTCTTCGAAAATCCGAACAAAACTGGATTCAGTTATTCATAATTTTTTCATCAAATTGGAAAATCAAAATTAAATAATGTTGTTCAAAATTAGCGCAATACTACGTCTTTATATTGCTAAATCATGGCAACAGCCGCAAAGCGAGAACACGTAATTAGATACTACGGATTTATGATAATTAGATTGCGGATCTTTTGCAAAATAAAAATTTAATACCTGAATTGCAACAAACTGGAGTGAAATAGACAGATATTTTCTTTTGTAATACTTTTAATAAGCTGAAATTACTAGAACAATACTTTGTTCTTACTGTTTTCGGTTATACCTAATGATTTTTGTCATAAATGCATAAAATCCCACAGTCTAATGATAATAATCAGTAGATCGAAAACCAAACAGTACAAACATCTACAGAATTTGAACATATACTGTTTTCAACTTGATAAAATTATTGAGAATGTAAATAAATGGACCTCCTGTGTCTTGCAATTAATACAAACAATTTTCATTTTACATAAGAATCCCCATTATTATATTAGGATTATTTGAAAATAATTTCTACCAAGAAGTAAACGACGCTAAAAAACAAAGATTTAACAGATTCTGCTACTTTGAAGTATTTTGATTGTGCTGTCATATATAATTATTTATTTAAATACAATTACTACGAAAAAGTAAATGAGAAAATGCTGAAAGAGATTTAATGAGTACTATGAGTACTAGGAGTTCATTGTCAGCCATCGAAGTCCACAATATCGCCGGTTGATATTAAAAGCGTGACAATGCTTGCGTTTAAGGCCCCGTAAACCGTTTTATTGTTTATGGGACGGGGTGCATTAAAAATATTGAGTAGCTAGATAAGTCGTTATCGATCGCACCGGGGGGATTTCTTGCCTCTGATTATGGTCGCTCGACTCGGTTACAAAAGGGTCTCCTTGAATGAGATGGGAAGTGCTACGTTCGTCACAATTACGAGGAGGTTACTAAAAGTCCAAGGACGTCGACAATGGAGTGTTGGAGAAGGAGGTTTATTGCTTCCGCAATAAGATTCTGGGGTGCACGCTAAGAAAGAGGTTAAGTTCAAAATATACACTGGCCAGATGATTTGGGTGCAAAAAGGCATTTCGAGATATCTCGGCGAGATAATACAGCTGCTGCTTTTTTTCGAAGCGAGTTCGCTTTTAACAGCAGCTCGTTTTCAACTATAAACGGATCGGATATTTCGTTTCGGTATCAGCGAGAACGCTGCTCGAACGTCAGCTGACCTGCTTATTAAATGCTTTTTTACATTTCCCGTTCGAATGTCGAAACGATTCAATCGCCGGTGGCATTAATAATTAAAGAACCCCATTACACCGCCCCTGGGAAAAAGTATTCGATCGAACACGCCGAGCGAACGTCATTACAATTCACACATTTCGCATCGGCAGCGTTTTCGTTAACAGCGAGGCGAATTGCGATGATAAAACTCGTATTGTTAATTGTGTCGTCGATTATTGGTATGCACTATTTACATTAATTATTAGACTGTGCAAGTTAGTCGTATCCGTTTGCTGTACAAATTGTAAACGGTTTACATAATGATGTTTTCTTACGCCAGAATATGATTTGCTTTGATATACATTATTTTTACAATTTTCATGTCTAACGTATGTTCTATCAAAAATCGAATGATCGAAAAGTCTTAAGAGTGCCACAGTGAGAGTTATAGCATCTTAGAATCAATAATAAATACATATAACTAATCAAATTTACCACTAATAGTTTTATCCCTACGTTATAATGGCGTAATTTCATTTTTCAATATTTAACTATGTTCCACCAATTAGACCATGTTGAAACTGTTGTATACATATATTAGATAGGTAACTTCAAACATTGTTTTTGAATCTTTTGGAAGTGGTCACTCGAAAAGTGGTCAAAAAATTAAATGATTTTTTACCCTTAATAATTTGATCACATTTGTGAAAAAATATACGATATGGAGGAGATAAGTTCGAGTATTTTCGTTTTTTTCCCGTCTAAATATTTTAATTAACAACCGAGAAAAAAATGATACAGTTAAGGGTATTTACCCTCATATTATCATTAAATGAAGGGTTATTGATTTAAAATTTTGGGGGATTATATTTCAATCTAAAATCATTGTTTTTCACACAGTACCAATAAAAATTATGGCCGGGGCAGCTGTACTTATCCTGCTAGACCCTTTATGGCACGTTTGAAGCTGTACTTGACCATGAATTAATTTTACTGACGTCAAAGCAGCACAGCTTTCTTATTGTGGCAGTTTCTACAATTTTGATTTGCTGAGGTTGACGGGGATGAATTGTTGGATGCTGATGCAAAGATTTGGGGTGTGTGACGTAACGTTTCCTTCTGTTCGGTATCTACAGTGTTTGTCACGTTTCTATTGAAGAGGGAAGTGGAGTGTACACCAAATCGACAGAGTTCGGACGCAGTGGATAAGTTCATCGCGTTGCGGATAGAGGGTGACAGGACAACCGTTTCCGGAATCGTGAAATATAGCACCAACTGGCAGAGTAATTATGCATCTTTTGGCACCGGCTATGCAAACTTGCTCAACTGTTATGCTATCTTTGCGAACACAACAATTATCTTCTGGCCTAATGACTCTAATTCAGCGACTCCAGTTTCCATTAGGGCTTCTCGGTTTTTACGAAACGGGTCTGAACGCTGGGCTTATCGGGAAAATGAAATGCGAAATCCGGATTTAAATGCTAGAATTAATATTTGAAAGTTAATTAAACATTGTCAAGATTTTATCAACAATTTGATCATTTCGTTTCTAGTTGCTAGATAAATTCAGTGGCCATCTTATATTTTATGAAATCGTATTCCCTCAAGAAATGAATGAGAGTTATCATTTATTTTTTATACGGATTTTATTTATCGTATTTTAATTATATTTAGTTATATTTTAATCTTTTTTTGTCGCTTGGTTTTGTGCAGAGTATATTTTATATTTTTGTATTGTTTCATGACATTTAGATAAAATCGGGGAATAAATAGTAATGAGTAAAATCGGAGAATGAATAGCAAACGTGGCTAAAATAGACGTGTACAGATTCACACCCGAATCGTTACGTTTAAGATGTTCATAAAATAATTATATTGTATTTAATTGATCGAACCTTTGCGCCGATAATCTTATTCAGTATATTAAAAATGAATAGTAATGTTCGTTTATATTTTGTTTTCAGGAAGGAAAAGAGCCCGTAATGACGGTATGGATATTATTGATTTCTTACTCTAATCGTGAAACACCTCGACATGATATTGCAGAAATTATAAATAGAAGTTAAGAAGTAGAACGTGTATTTATCATCATTAAAGACTGGAAATCGCGTTTCAAATAACATGAAAATGGTTGCCAGGAAAATGTAAAACTTATAATTTATCACTTCATTAATGATCCGATCTTTAATAATTCATTACTGCTAGACTTCTTATTACTATTATTAAATATGTAATACACGTTTAAACGTACGTCAAGTTGAAGCAGTCCGGGGCAAAAGAATAATGAGCAATTATGAATCATTATGTTACGTATTATAGGATTATTTGCTCCAATGGCATGATAACGAATTATTACGTTCTAACACGTGACTGATAAGTGAAGCAATTAATTATCTGCCGAACAGCTGGTTCGAAATGTTTTTCCATCTAAATAAAATTATTTCGGTTATATTCGGTTACGTAAATTTAACGTAATTGTATGCCGAGTATTACAATAAATTATTATCCTTTCATGCGAAGTTTCATGTTGCTGGAAATTATGTTTGCAAATCTATCATTCACACGTGCTATTAACAATGCAATTATGTCGTAGTGAATTATTTAATTTAGTTGAAATTCCGAAATTGTTACAATTTGTAACATTTTTAACATTTTAATATAATTGAATACATTGAATTTGTTAATATGCAAAATATTTTAGTTTCCATGATTGTACTCGGCAAGCGTTCTATAAACTTTTTGTTTAAGTCATCGGTCAACTGCGGAATTTGATGCATTTTCAGCACGTAAAATACTCTGCGAAATTTCAATAAACAAGATAGTGCAAACCATATAAAATTCTCTATAAAATTTCGTAGTCTAGTGGTCGCGATCAATTTATAGAAAATATAAACGGACTCTAAACTACAGAAAGCATCGTAAAAAGAATATGGACAATGAATATGTTACTTTCATATAACGGTCTGCCGAGGAACCATGAATTTTTAAGAGAAGGAGGGCTGCTTCAAGACGCTTTATTGCGGAATGCTAATGTGATTATAAATATTTATATTGATAATATTTTGAATATGTTAATAGATAATAAAAAGAACGGTATAAAATAGCTACATTCAGTAGAATCGCTAAATAATAAGTCGGCCATATAAGTAAATAATTCGTTAAAATGAATTTTCTAGAGAATCAAACATTATGCACTAAATACACAGAATTCACAAAATATTAAACAAATATACACTCATTTATGTACATTGAATTTGACTAATATTATATTTCGAATCACGTCATTTCTGCAGTGGCCTGCGTCTGAGAGATATACTGCATTCCCACGCAGTCATCCCCTATTTAAACGGTTCCTGATCAAAAAGGCTGCCAACAGCCCTTGGAATTAGTCTTGACGTTCTCGCGCGCCGTTCCCAGCCCACAAATATCTTAGCCGTTAATCTCCCAGATAACGAATGAATAGTAAATACGACGTTCGAGGTTCTCACGCCGTTTTCTAACATTTGTCTGTTCGTCGCGGGGTTGAACAAGGGGAATAGCCTGTAGTGATCACCGGTGGGGGCACGGAAAGGGAGTAGTATGAAAAGTGCTCGGAGAATGCTTTAAGCTGCCGCCGGAGGGTGGCGAAATCGCACGAATCGTACCGAGCCGAGCCGAAAGCTCGGTCACCCCTGTCAGTAGGCCTGCCGCAACGCAGCAGTGAGCGCGCCTTCTGCTCTGTGTGGGGACTGCGCGCTTCCTCGTTGCCATTCGGACGATCCACGGTGCTTTTATAATCAACAATCGTCGCCACGATCATCCCTAACACAGTGTTCAATCAGAAAAACCGCCTCGTCAACGTTACCACACGTTCTAACCCCGCGGTGCTTCAATCAAGTTCTCATTATCCCACTGATCATCTTTCGGGGAACCTCTGTGACATCGTTACCAGCATTTCTTCCAAACAAATTCGCCGAAAACTACAGTTTCGTGACTACCTGCTGCGGTGGCCGCAGTGAAATCACCAAAAAATCCAGTCTTCTGGTGACTTCGTTAACATTTTGACAAAATCATTTCCACAAAAAAAAAAAATTCGCGGAGACTGCCGAACCTAGTGGACCTGGTGGTAATTGCAGTGAATTGTAACGACAAAAAAAAAAATAAATTAAATCCTCGAGTTTCGTTGTTCGGAATTTGGAGTACGCTGTGCGTTTTTTTTTGCTCATGTCTTCCTGAACTGGTGCATGTCGAGATGATTCGGGGTGGAACGGGCTGAGACAGCTGAACGAGAATTTATCGTGATCCTACGCCTATGCACGGGAACAAGTGCCCTCGTACACGATCTTCTCGCTGGTAGATCGGCCGGGTCGGTTGCTCGCGTTTAGGGGCAATTTTCGCATCGCGTTATCGCCAGCCCCGTGACAATTGAGTAAGCGCGGGGATTGGCAGTTTCGCACGGCGTAGGATGTGCCCGATAGATTATGACACCATGAAACGATTCTGACGACAGTCCCGCACGCCTCCTCGCGATACCATCTGATGGGTCCTAATGACGCCGCTTGGGTGTTATCGTCAGCATCGCCGGGGACGTCTATTTCCATCGTTCGATTCCCGCGTCCCACGCGCGCCACTCTGTTCTGAAAAAGACCGCCGTTACGTCATTATCGGCGAACGATGACAGGAAACCATCTCTCTCTCTCTCTCGCTCGCGCTCTCGTTCTCTCTGTATCATTCTTTCCCTCTATCATCTCGTACACACACACGCTCTTTCTCTATCTATCTCTGCGAGTGAAGTGTAGTCGCGTATGAAGCGGCCGTTAATGGACCGTGGACGGAATATACGATTAGCCCGTCGAGCAGTGCCATTAATAACGACGAAGACGCTTTATAAAGATCGCACGCAATCTCACTGACGGGGGCGACGCTTGTTTAAAAACAGGACGAGACCATCTGCACTGCCAGTTACGTTTCGTGAATGAACTCTGACGGTTCGCCGTTGCCATCCGCAGGACACCTAGCCGAGATTAGCCAACGCTGAACGTGTTGCGAGGGGACAGAGATCCAGCAGCGTGAGATTATCGTGGGGCTAGTTCGGGTTATTCGCGGATGAACCTTCATGGTTTACGGTTGCGATCCGCAGGACACCTGGCCTGGCTAACATGATGAGCACGTTCTGAGAGGACACAGCTAGGCGGAGTGAAATTATCGTGGCTAGCTGCACTCCTGTCGCGTGAATGAACTCCGATGGTTCATCGTGACGGTCTGCTGCCTAGGCTAGCTGGCGAGAGTAGCCGATGATGGACATGTTGTGAAGGGAGCTGGCGGCGGTGTGAAATTATTCGAGGACTAGCTACACAATGTTCAAGCGTTTCGCGAATTGACTCCGATGGTTCACGATCGGCTACCTAGGCTGGCTGGCTTCAAGGAAAGTAGCTAACTGATGATTATGAGGAGACACGGAGCTAGCGGTGTGCAACTCTCGTGGGACTAATTGACGTTCAGGCTATTCATGAACGAACTTCCCCGGTTCACGATTGTGATCCAGCAGGACAGCTAAGCTAGTTCCGTAGCTGATGCTTGATGGACATGTTGTGAGAGGACACGGAACGAGGTCCGACGGTTCACCAGGTACGATCTTCTACTAGGCTAGCTGGCGAGCGTGGCCGACTGACGGACATGCTGCGAGGGGACACGGAGCCAGCGGTGTGAAATTGTTGTGGGTAAAGCCAAGTGTACTGTGAAGTTCGGTGTCGGCGTGCGCCGCCGTCGGAAGTCTCCCGAGGCTCCCCGAGGGGACGAGGATCCCGAAACCGGGGTCCCAGGACCGAATTCATTGAAACTTATCAGCTGTCCCAGCCTAGATCGGCGTGGAACCACGGTGTCTGAACGTGGAGGGGAGCCAGGTTAAAAGGATTCGCCCGTTCGGTCTTACACGATCGCAGGATGAAGGGGATGCTTCTGCTGATGAGCATGATGGTTCGATTTGTCGCGGCGGAACTTCTCCTCGACAACATCGACGCGCCAAGTAAGTGATCGAAATTTCTGCCGTTCTCCGGTTTCGATTGTGCATTCGTTGACGCTTAATTAAGACTCCCGTGGGCGGCTGGGGGAGGTAATTGTCCAAGCGATTAAGAGGACCGAGGGAACATTGTCCTGCAGTTTTCATTCTCGCGGAATCGAGCAACCTGGGCTAGGTTAATCCGGAACCAGCGTGTTTCGTTGTATCTCCGTTGCTCGCCGGCCAATCTGTTCTGGAATTCCTATTCAACGCGCCGGCGTCGGGGCTAGCATTACCTGTCAAAACGTTACGTTGAACGGCCGGCGCCGCGAACGCAGCAATTATGCCACCAATTAATGGGGAAACACGGGCCGACGCGACGTCAGTTATTCATAAAGACGCTGTCGACAGGCTCATAATCGTTGCAAACCGTTTACGCCCCGGCCGCGATGAAGCTACTGTCGACGGTGTTAGGAGAGGGGAGGGGGAAAAAGGTAGTTATCATTGACTCACGAGCGGTCGCCTGGTTGTGTAGACGGTGCGCGGAGAATTCGGCTGTCAATAGTTGTTTCGCGGGCAACGTAGCCCTCGTGTTTCCGTATTCTACGACATCGGGCTGCACCACAAGCCCCGTTTATTTAATCGATGTATTATGCAAATTGACATAACGGCTACACTTCGGATGCAGTAATCGACCACCATCTCTCGACTGATTCACAATGGAACAATGTGTACGGTGAATAATTGGCAGCAGCGGGCTGCAGCCCCCGAAATCAAAGCTACCGAACTTCCTACGCGGACTACGATGATGAACGGCCACGAGGTTTTGAAGATGTGTTTGCACTGTCGAACCGCGTCTACTCCATCTTTGATATCTAAACACGCGGAATTGGCTGCGTTTTACTTGACTGCGTATTTCAGCATTGACGATGTTGGACGGTTTTACTTGGTTTTCTAGAGTATACGTTAAATATCAGGCTGTTGCATACGTATAAGAGATATACAGGGCGTCATGTAACTGGTGGTACAACCGGATAGAGGCTGATTCTATGTCAAAAAACAAGTCGAAAATGTAGAATAAAATTTTTTCAGGTTCTCGCGTGCTTAGTACATGCAGGAAGTAGAATAGGTCGGCCATGGTCAGACGATTCCTATCGAACAACATGCATGTTCGCTGCATTTTCAAACTCGATTTTCTCGAAAACGAAGTCTCAAATGAAAAAATTTTATTTCACATTTTCGACTTATTTTTTGACATAGAATCAGTATCTATCCGATTGCACCACCAGTTATATGACACTCTGTATACAATTCTTTTTTTTACACGATTCTGAAAAAAATACGTTTATACAGTCGATAAAAAAGTAAACACTAAATTTGCTGGTCTCGAGAAATCGGCGATGTTTAAACAGCGATGATTTTGTTAAAACAAAAGCTAGAGAGTTAGTACTTTGTCTAACCATTATTCAGTTTTGTTTAAAACAATTTCTCACGACGTGACAGATGGAAAGCTGAAGACACGTTTTCAGTATCTTGCAATTGATACAGAGAATTTTTATTTTGTATTGTAAGCAGTTTGTGAGAGACGCACTTATCCTCCTCGAGAGACCCTCATGGGTTTGAGACATTGTATATTTTCTCTCGAGAAGGCTAGGTGTGACAAAAGGCGAACGCACTGTCCGCATCCACAGGACCAGGCCAGTCCGCATTTGCTCCTCGAAGCAGAACGATCGTCAAATATAGTTCTTTGTCTTTTACCACTTCGTTCTTTTCCCGGTTCGATCACCGATCCACCCGCAGTCCATCCTTACAGTATAAAAATCCGCCATCTATTCATAATTTTTAAGGGTACATATTTTGCGATAAAAGGATAGTTAAAAGATATTATCCCGAGTTCGTGCAACGGAACGAATTCACAATCGAGAATTGAACGACCGGCTAACTTAATTATTCGAGAAAATTGAACATATAAATTGCTTTCAAGCAGTGTGTTTAATAAACGCGATGATTAATCCATTACACGTTGATTGGTTTGGATTTACCTACCCCTTCGGAGTAGTCGCGGAGTAACTCGCAAATTTCGCGGAAATTAACGTAACGCAGAATAATTTCGCGACGATTGAATTCTGGCGATTACTATGGCTTTGTTTCACCTGAATGTGCTCCCAAGTAAATATGACTCGAGTATTGTATCCGCTGTGGCGCGCGCCGCGCCAGCGTTTCGTAAATGGTTTCCAATTTCGTCATTTTCAAAGGGCAGAAACGTATAGTTTGTTTCTGCGGAATAACTGATTACACGTAATCCTTCTGACGTTTAGCAAAACAGAATCCAATTTCATGGGGCGGAAAGGCTATTGGGTTCAACGGAGAATGCATGCGTTCTTTTCTTATTACGTACGAACCAACGATCCAGCGATATGTGCTCGGAACACGTTCAATTTTATCGTTAGTCCCGCAGAAAGAGTTATGGCTATTCTGGAAAATTAGAACAATGTCTAAATTCTGGACATTTAAGGGCGATTCTGGTTTACGAGACAGATTTTGCACAAATTTTTCGGAATTTTTTCCAAACAAATTATTGATCTCTGTATTAATGTTTTCGGCGCTCGGGTTCGATCAATTGTTCGAACAATTGATTGACGAACAATTTTAACATTTTACGATCGATAAAAATTGAATATAAATTATTGATCTTTTTGCATGGAGATTTTTCACACAAATGAATTGGTATTAAACGTATCTGTGTGATTTTTTAAAGAGTAAAAGTAATAAAAATTACATGAGCCGTATATTTTTTATAGGGTATTTTATAGGGTCGTTTTTTCACACCGATTATTAACTCCATTATACAATAAAGAGAAATTGAAGATAAATAATTGTACTTCGGTGGACATTGCAACGTTATTCGAGCGTCAACAAATTGTCTCGAGTAAAATAATCTAACAAATTCTTTTGGGCCTTTGTTACTTAACCCTTGAATGGTGAAAATTGGTTTCGTTTTGATGCAGGGATACTACCGTTTCATCGGAATTTACATGAGCTATTTATATTAGCTGTAACAAGAGAATTAATGATGATCTTTCGTCCCGTTAGGGAAATTAATATAAATGAATGAATAATGAGACGCGAAATGCGTTTCATGTATTTCAGAATATATTTCCGTACAAATATGCGATTTCATTGTTCAAAAGCGCAGCTCTTCCGCTCGAAAACTGGCGCAAAATCATCGGCGCTCTTCTCTGAATGTATGTTTTGCATAAAATTGATTTTATTTTACCGTAAAAAAATTCTCTACGCAGAGAGAAGGGCGAAATTTTCACGGTGACTGAGGACAACGACAACATTGCGTAATAATTTGAGAGAAATTTAGCGAAAACTTTAATTTCCGATGCCATCGTTTTTGATCGTTTAAGCGAATATAAAATATCTGGCTGAAATATACAGTTAATAAAGTATTTTATTCAAACGCAGACAAATATTACTAAATAACAATTTAAAAAATCAAAGTATTGCAATTTTTTTTACATTCATTTTCCACTGTTTGCACATATATTTTTTATCAACTCTATCGAGAAAGGATTAATTATATTTCGATAAATAAATGTATGAAGCCCTTCAGCGATTTAACTTTCATTACATTCTGCACGATCGAAGTGCAAACATTTCTTGCAGTAAATTTTTGTTCACAAAATTTATGTGGATTCCAATGCGATGCAAAATTCTGTTGAAAAATGATTAATTCGCTGCAATTCAAGTGCAGAAAATTTGGCGAGTAAATATTTTGAAGAATTGTTGCTCAGTAGTGTGTTCAAAATTCGTTTTTCAATGCTGCTTCGTAAATATGTTTTCTCCGTTCTACCGACAAAGGTTTCATTATATTTTGATAAACAATCGCGCGAGCCTCACGGACAATTTTAATTTCGTTGCGGTCCGCGCGATCTAACTGCTTGCGTTACGCGTTTTCATCTTGAATGAAATGCGTCGAGCGAAAATTCTGCATACCACGAGTACTTCTTGATTCGGAATAACAGGACAACAACAGGTACAAACCGCCGTGGAAGTAATAGCGTGAAGAGATGACGCTTCCCTCAGGACGATGTTCACACGGTGCAGGCACCGACTACAAAAATGCTTTTAATGTTCGCTGCTCGAAATGGGGTTACGTTCTTTTGAATTTTATTCCATTTTTAATTTTATTCCATCCGCGACACAGATACGTAGCCTTCTCCGCATTGGATAGAATTTTTTTGTATAAATTTCATTATTTTAAGTCGCGCATTACATTCGCGTAGGCGCGCGAATTTCATTAAGTTGTTTACTAATTCTCCGAATACACCAGGCTATACTACAAACTCGTTTTTTCTCATTCGTACGCTTTTTAATCTTAATTGTTCGCTCATTTATCAAACAGAAAATATTCTAATATTCGCCAGCAATTTTTCGACAAATATGTATATGTGTGCAGCGTTTTTATTCGAATTCGATGAATTCCGATGAATCTGATCGAGAAAAACACGTGCGCAACAAAATTGGCACGATGAAAGCGTCTCGCTGCGTTTCAACATTGTTTATACATATTTAAACATTCACGATGTTATACGAAAACTAAAATCCTGGATTTTTTTCAAAATTATAATTTTTAAAAACTCGGGATGACGTAGAAAATGTTCTACAAACTACGAAATGCAAAATTGGTGTTGGACAGAATTATTTAACCCGTTCCATTTTTTTTTTACTAATTTGATTGAATTGATTAAAATTTTTAAAAACTCGGAATGACGAATACAATGTTCTGTAAACTACGAAATGCAAAATTCGTGTTGGACAGAATTATTTAACCCGTTCCATTTTTTTGTTAATAACTTGATTGTATTGATTAAAACTTTTTAAAAACTCGGGATGACGGATAAAAAGTTCTACAAACAACGAAATGCAAAATTGGTGTTGGACAGAATTATTTAACCCGTTCCATTTTTTTTTACTAATTGGATTGTATTTACGTCGATTGCAACAGAATTTTCGTTCACGTAGATTTTATTTATCTTGTGTTACGTGTTCGGAGATGTTTACAGACGTAAGAATACCAAGTTATCTTTCACAAAAATATGAAGTGACCCACATTTGTTGACTTCCACAATGCGAAACCACTGTTTATACGGGTTGTACATACGACCTCGATTCAAAGCTCGGATTGTCTTTTCAAGTTGCAGACACATTATACCAGAGTAAACACTAGAGTCTAACATACATTGTACGGGTATAGTGCTTACTGCAAGTAGAAGCACTCAGAAATGGACATGCATCAGACAAGTTGCATTGAATGGTTGATGCGCCCATCAACTTTTCAAATTGGATCTTCTTGAAAACAGGATCTAGATTATTAACACTTGCTTTCCAGCCACTTCTGCGTGCAATATCGTTAATATTTTATTATATCATCGGCGAGGCGAACGTTATTTACAAACAAATTTTATGTTTATGGTATATATTCTGTATTTTTTAAATTATAAATTGCGCGCTAAGTTTGTAGTCGGTTTTATCCATTACGTTTTTTAAACCAAAAAAATATACAAATCAATTTTTCTGCAACTTGTTTAATATTTTTGAAAGATAAAGTATCATACACAAACATAATCACAACCACTAGTGTTCTATACATAGTATTTTATTATATCATCGGCGAGGCGAAGGTTATTTATAAACAAATTTTATGTCTGTGCAATATATTCAGTTTTCTTTTATTATGAGTCATGCGCTAAATTTTTAGCCGATTTTATTCATTTTTTCGACCAGAAAAAATATATAAAACACTATTTTTGCAACTTCTTCAATATTTTTTCAATGTCACAACCACTAGTGTTCTATGCCGAGTGCGGTAAAATAACATGTACAAGCAGGCACGAGGTGATCGCTTACGAGGAAATAAGAAAAAAAAGTGGAATAAAATTTTTTCATCCGAAGCTTTGCTTTTTGGGAAAACCGAGTTAGAAAATGCAGCGAGTACGCGTGCTATTCGATAGGAATCGTCTGACGCGTCTGATCATGACCGACCAATTCTACTTTCTGCGTATACTATAGCACGCGAGCCCGACGGATCTTTGAACTCGATTTTTTCGAAAACGTGGCGTTAAACGAAAAAATGTTACACATTTTTTTCGATTTATATTTACATGTAGAATCACCCCCTGTCCGCTTGTACGTGATATTCGATCCTCGATTATTTCTCTGTATTTCACCTCTAAAAAACATGAAACAAAATTCGCATGATTTACGGAGACGTCCTAATATAATTCTCGTCGTTTTACTATCGTTTCTACGAAGGTTGCAATTTATTCTGCGTAATTCAGTGTTCTCAGAACAGACAAATTACAGTCGTAAACACGAAGGTTTACAACATAATGTATGATAATATATGTAAGATATCTCGAAAGCTCGCGATGGTTTACGCAGAAAATGCACTTGTATCTTCGAACTTTTCTAATGGTTTATGGTTAGACGTTGTTTTCCTCAAAAAGTTGCTTCGTAAAAAGTTTTTAACGACGTTATTACATGATAACAGATCAGAGCGTATTTTGCCCTGAAAAATACCTTCGAGGTACTTCGGAGATTTATAGTGCAGCCAAAACCGTATTTCTTTTACTTGCCATAAATCAAGTTTAGAAGACGAAAGTGCCCTTCAAAGTTTCATTCCTCTGATGATATAGGGAAAGTTATCGAACATAGATATACGTAGGAGATATTATTACATGAATGGGTTTAGACGAGATGTGAGAACATGTACACAGACCATTAATAATGATAATAATAAAAATTGTCTGCGGCAATTACGAGAAAATGCTGCGAATATCTTTTTCGAATTTTTAGACTAGTTCCATTTTGAAGATTGATAATTCTCGAAGTTGGGTTGAGACACTTTACTTAAATACTTTCGACTCCTAAAGTAACAGAAGTTTTCTCTTCTGTATTTATAATTTATTTTCCACTTCGTTGTTCGTTACTATTATCCTTCTTTAAAAGGGCTGACGGCGTGCATATGCATACAAACAACGCATGCAGGCAACTGCTGTGTAACGCCGTATCGTCACATGGAAAAAGCGCAAAACTCAGAGGAAAATTTCGCAAAAGTGCACATGTCTTTATTACGAAATTTATAAAGATTTCCCAAGGGAAGTGAATGCAGCCAAAATAATAGACTCTCGAAAAAAGGGAAGCTCGGAGTGCCGCAGGGATGGCCTCGGAAGATGAATATTTCGTGACAAAGAAAACTGTCGAAGTTAATGATGTATCGTGAGCAGCAATTTGCAGTACTTGTTTTGTATTAAAGCAAAGCAGTCTTAAATAGTACGAAATGGAATACCATTGTATAATCTGAGACGACGCGATACGGTATAAAATATATGGTTAAACTAAATGTTTTAATATGGCATAAAGTAGTACGAAATAATATAAGAGTGTAAAAAATAGTATAAAATGGTGTAAACTGGTATAAAATAATATAACAATATGAAATAATATAAAATGGCATAAAATAATATATGATAGTGCATGATGACATAGTACCAAATAAAATGACAGAGTATAAGAAATAGTATGATCGGTGTAAAACACTATGAAATAATATACAAGAGTATAAAATAGTGCAAAGTGACATAAAATAATACAAAATAATACAACACAGTATAAAATAGTATAAAATGGTGTAAAACGCTACGAAATAATATAAAATTATATAAAATAGTGCAAAATGATATAAAATAATACAAAATAATATAACAGAGTATCAAATAGCATAAAATCGTGTAAAACACTATGAAATAATACAAAATATTTGAAAATAGTATAAAATAATATAAAACTACTATTTAATTAATAAATCACTAGTATAAAATAGTAAGAAAAAGAAATTGGGGCATTTCTTTTGCGCGAATCCAGTGACCCAGCATCAAATAAAAAAATTAATCCAGATGGAAAATACTGTATTGAAGAATGAATTAAAAAGTAGTATATCAATGACACGCTCTGAAGGAACGCGGGCAGTACGGCAAAATGAAGTCAAAGACGAGGTAAAAAATGCATGGAGAGCAGGATCGCTTGATAAATCTTCCCGCGGGATTTATTAAGCAAATATCGCGGGGGCAAAAAGTATTCGACGGCTACGCTTTCGTAGAAAGGTGTTGGTGTTAGTAATAAAAAATTTCTAAACAGAAAAACCACGGTTCCGGCCGCAAAAAGGGATGAAAAAATACCGAAGCTATTCGAATGAGTTGAAACCAACGGACTGATAGGCGGTGCGAAAAAACACGAAGCCCAGCGCATTTCAGAGTTCGGCGAGGTTAACGAACGGGACAGTGGCAAACTTTTGCCCGAGAACCGCCGACTGAAAATTTTCCGCAAACTACGCCCGAATTGTGACCAATGTGTCGAATCGACCGAGCACTAAGATACCCAGCTGCGAATTTTTCAATTGTTGTTGCGAAACTGCTGCCCCGATGCCGCTGCCTCGAATTCACACTGTGCCGGCGACGATTTATTTGTTCACCCAACATCTTGTCAACGAAAACCCCGCTAATTGACACTCTCGACTCGGACAATTAATATCATAAGCTGGATCTGGAAACGACAGCTCTCTAAAAATTTATCGGACTATTGAAAATTTAATCGAAGTACACGATAAAAATGTATTCGTAAATGTCTTACCAATGAAAATTAATCGACATTCATAATATTCAAGAACGGTTTCACCTATGGCAATTATAAAATGTAGCCTGTAGTTTTTACAAATATGTTTCTGATGACGCAACAAAGTTAGAAAAAATTATACGTATTTCGGTTTGTCATATGATTTTGTTCGTAACTCATTGCATTAATTTCAGTTCAACTTATAAATCTCAATGGACAGATATCGTAAGAGAATTCTGATTGAAGATTAAAATTATAAATAATGTTTTTAGTCTTGTTAACATTTCTATCAAACATAAATTTCTTTAAAGTGTTTTTCATTATACATTGATCAAATTGGCAGAACCTCGATTCTTCCAACGAATTCATATTAAATCATTTTATGTCATTGTTATCATAAATATTTATCGCGACGAGATTCACGTGGCGTTTATCAAACAAATAATTATATGTAATTAATATCTTAACCGATGCCGTTTGCAATGAAACGTTTGCAAAACAAAAAGCAAAATCTGTGGAAACTGTGATTGTACATTTCGAGTGTCCGAGTGAGGACGATACACATTTTATTTTATTATCTTGAAATGATTGTAAAAGTAAAATTATATCCTCTGTACACGGATTGTTCGAACTTAAAAAAATAGTAAAACTTTAATTTATCGAATTATTATTATTTTTTTTTAAAAGAAAGCTATTAAGAATGTAATTTGGTGAAATAAATTAATTTTTGTATAACGTTGGTCATCGAGAACTCTGTTGAAAAGGGTTGAAATTGAATCGTTTAAATTTTATTTTCAAGTCGAGCACGTTTGCGACGATCTAATACATTGAATACGCATAACTTCGTTATTATTACTCCGTAGATCGGTACTCTCGCGCAGATCGTAGAAAAAACACGGCACTGCAGGTTAGTTTCTTCTCGTACAGGAAGTAAAATAAAATGTAGATTCGAGCAAGTTGCCGACGATCGATCTTCCCAATGGATACCAGCCGGGCTTAGCCAGTAATGGATTTAGATGGACTTCGGAGTACGATCCCGAGTTTCGTTGCCAATGCTTTCCATGCACCGGAAACTTTGAAAAGCAACCCGATCGTTCGCCGGACTTTTAAAAATTGCAACGCATTAGCCGCTTCAAAATTTCCTCAAGACCCGCGCGCACACCACCAGAGTGAAACGTAAAAACCCTTTATTGTACTTGTGCCGGTTTATGGTGCATAATGCGGCCAGCCCATGCAGCAGCTTAATTCTAAATACGAATTTCTATCGTTCGATGGAGTTTTCTGAAGTGTGGCTTTCGCAACACTACTTTCAGTGGCGATAAATTAAACGCTTCAATTAAAATCTATTATCAAATCTTTCTATTATTAGATATTTTACCCTACTCGTGATTCCTCGTATTTACTTGTACGTAAATATTGTTATATCTGTGCTCGAAAGTTGATTTTTACAACTTTTTTTTATTGAAAATTTAGGAAATGTGACAACTGTTTTCGGCAACTGCATACTTTATTTGAGTCCACAAAATATATTTTTACAATTTAAGAAATCAGGCCCGCACAAAGAAGTTGTAAAAATCAATGTTCACTATTTCTTCGCGATTCGGACCAATTGAAACTTTTTTAAACATTTTTTCACGTCGCATCCTTCCAGATACTCACGAAACGTTCGAGTCGATTGTTCGAAATTGAAAAAATTCATGTTGCTTCGACCGGCGTCGATACATTTTTGCTCATCACGAAAAATATATTCCACGTTACGGTAGCTACAATCACAGACGCTTTATTTAAACGCGTGTTTGAAAATCGGGTTTGAAGAAGTCGCGGGAGGTTCGTCGGAAAATACATTTGCACGCGGGCGAGTTTGATGGAACGAGCATAGTTCAGCTTGTCAAATCGGTTATTCCGAATGGGTTGTATGAACGAGAGATAAACAAAACAAGCGACACCGCAAATTGTTGATCGCTCATAATGCCGGGCAATATGTACTAAATCCGAGTGGAACGGTCGTACTTCTGCCGGAGGCGAGCGCGGAACGAACGACAGCTGTTGGAAAAGGGCGGTACAGCCGTGGGAAAGATAGTCGTCCGAATTTCACCGCGATTAAATATCAAAACCGACAAGTCACCGACCCCGCGTCCATCCATTATGATCCTATAGTTAATAGCGGCGTCGGAATTGCCGTGCGTTTCCAGCATACAATCAAAGCAAATTCCCGATAACCGGTATAACGATGTAAAACGGACACAAGGCGACCGTTTTATTCCATTATCCTTTAAAACAGGAGTAATAACTCCCCCGACCACCTTTGGCCGAGCATCCCCGCAACGCCCACCCCTATCCCCTTTTCGATACAGAGTAAATTGCTTGTTTTATATGCAAATCTCTTTACTCTCTTCACCGTGGTCAGAATTATAGCCCCGCGATAAACATGCTCCGCGATCCATCCGATAATCTGCGATCGGGGGCGAGAGAGGAGGCCGGCCGTCAAACATCAGAGGCCGGCGAAAATCAGTGTACACACAGTGTTACTGGTGCTTTTACGAGCGCGTGCATTACGCGTTCTGAAATTCCCTGAAAAAGGGGACCGTCGATGATGCGCGGTCAAAGAGCGAAATCGTTCCTTCGATTTCGCTGAAACGTTGCTTTGCCGCGCCAACCACGGTAATGCGGACCCCTTGTTGCTCTTGACAGAGAAAGGGTATAATTTGCAACAAATTTATTTGAAATGACCGATTTTTAAGGCAACGTTAAACATTTTTATAAATTGATTCAGATAAGCACCAACCGATATACAGATAGCACGAAGACGTCTGAAAATAAACTTCTGAACTAAAGACGTCTTTTGGACGTGTTTAAGACGTTTTTTAACAGATACAAAAAGACTAGACGAACCCAACCAGACTGGTGGAAACATAGTTAATACTTTCCGATCTAATGCGTTGACACAGTAGAAATTTTATTTTTTTATTATTTCTGCGAAATATTCAAGGTTTATCTGTGCCTAATAGACTTGTAGAATAAATGAAACGTAACAATTTTAAGGTTAGCTTAGTTTTTTCCCGCAGGAAACGTCGAAAAAATCGATTTTTATTTTTTTTTAACTACGACGCCGCGGACTTAAAAATCTGAAAAAATTCATCAACAACACTTTCCGATCTAATGCGCTGACACAGTAGAAATACCAATTTTATTTTTTTATTATTCCTGCGAAGTATTCAAGGTTTATCTGTGCCTAATAGACTTGTAGAATAAATGAAAAGTTACAATTTTAAGGTTAGCTTAGTCTTTTCCAGCAGGAAACGTCGAAAAAATCGATTTTTATTTTTTTTTTAACTACGACGCCGCGGACTTAAAAGTCTGAAAAAATTCATCAACAACACTTATTTAGGACATAAGACTTTCAGACCTAAAACGGACGTAAAATGGACGTCTCGATTGTGGTATGCAGGAAATTATAATACATTTATCATTTCTTTCATTGACCAATTACAATTTTATCCAACGTGCGCACGTGGTGCGTCTCCACTCAAATGAAAAGAATACGAAACAATGATATCGATCGATATTTTGTCATATTTAAAATTGAAATTTAATGTCTAAATAAAAAATTAAATTGCACACCCGATAAAAAGTTTCCACAGAGAAAATCCGGCATTATGAATCGGCGGAACAACACTTAATCTAATGTACGGACCGGTGCGGCGGACGAAAAAATCTCGTCCGGAGCGACATCAAAGTAGGTTCTGACGAGCCGCGCGCAGATTTGAGAGCGAAATAGAGGAGTGACGCGAAGCGTAAACAAAGCACCAGTTAATTGGACACATACCTTTCATTGGTAACAGCGGCGGCTCGTGCTCCACAAAGATAAAGTGGCTCTGTCCGAGTAATAAAAGAGAGTTTATCGGCTGTTCCCTCTTTCTCGGGGCAATCGCTACCAAGGAATAATCATTCGGTCCGATCAGCGGTATATACCGATACAATCTTCCTTGCCTTTCCGTTTCCCGGAAAGTCACCGCCCCCTCCCCCGCGACCGCTCCCCTTGAAAAGCTTTATCGAACCTACCCGGGGTGGTACGTTATCACCTGGTTTTTACGCGAAGATTCACTAACTTTCGGATATCGGCGAACAGGATCGCGCAATCGGCGGATGAGCGCAGGGGGCGCGTTTTTTAGCGCATACCCTAATCACGATCCGGCCATCATGCTAATCAAGATCGTCGGGGAAGTTATGTCGCGGTACGTATCTCTAAGAACACCGATTTCACGATGACAGACCGATATGAACTTGAAAGTAAAGCACGGCTAAACGCGCGCGTGCGCGCAGCCCAAGATAAAACCCACACAGCCGCGGAAACGAGGATCTTGAAATACAACTGACCTACAAAAAACCTGCGGACGGAGAACGTGTCCGCGCAAACCTAGTTTCGTTAATGATTTAGGGACCCGTTCGCCCTGATCCTATCTTTATGGCGGATCGCACGACGAACCAGCTGCGTATCGCCCGCGACACATCAAGATCACCCCACGATTGCCTCCGTGTAAATACTGGAAATCAGAAGTTTTACCGCGTGAAGTCGATACACTAATAAACTGTGGATTTTTACGTGAAATAATAATATATGGATCAAGGACGATTTTTTAAACAAACGATTAAATATTAAATGGTTTTAAAATTAGAAACTTCATGGTTTGTTAATCTTTTTGATCTGTCGAACTGTGGATTTTTACGTGAAATCATAATATACGGATCAAGGACGATTTTTTAATCAAACGATTAAATGTTAAATGGTTTTTAAATTAAACATTACATTATTTGTTAATTTTTTTGGTCTATCGAAATTGACTATTACGAATATGTACGCGATATTGGGACTTGAGATTATTTTTGTTTTTTAAGCTTTTTTTTCATGTACCACAGTCATCGAGAACTTATTATCAAGAGCTTTGATACTCGCGAGACGTGCTAAAAATTCGACGCGTTTTAATCAGCGTTGTTATTAAATCAAAATTCTGATTGCAACGAAACTTTGTGTGTCCGGCGCGACGGATAATAGAGCGTAATAAAGTATGCAACGAATAATCATGTTTCGGCGAGAACTCACTTTGACGGGGTGAAATCAACCCTCGATGTTTGCGCACGTTTTTTCATTATACGCTCGTAATGGCAACGGATGGATAAAAAAATGTGCGCGTACGAAATGCTCAGGCTTTTTTTTCTTATAAATTATTCTTTATAAAATATTTACGATTTTCTGTGTGAATATTAAATAGTAAAACATACGGACAAGTGTTTTACGCAGAAAACTTTTCATTTCCAACGATCTACCAAACTATAACAGTATAATAATCTTTCTAGTACTTACTTAATTTTGCTTTTGCATTTTAATTCTGTTTTTTACAATTGACTTTGAAAAGACTGCGTAGTCCAATTATATTATCCATTGATTTTGGAAAACCCCGTGGATTTTGAACTATGCGGACGGGTAAAGGTCACAGGAGAGACCATTTGCTTTTTATTCGGAATTTCGTGCATAACTTTGGAAAAAAAGCGTTCGCGACAGTGGAATAAACGAAAGGCCACTTTCTGGTTTCATAGTTACGCTAGAACTTTCTGTTTATGCGCGCTCCGGGGCGAGATTTATGTTAATTTTACGATTATCGCGTGCCGGTACCGCGGGAAACCGGCGAGTAAAGTCCGGATTTGGAAATTAAAGTAATAAAACGACCCGATTGTACAACTTTTACGCCACATTTCTAGTCAATTTATACCTGTTCGAGATTAGTTTTCCCCGAAAAGTAGCGGATTTCCAGGGCTTATTCAAAGTCTTAACGGGGCACGGATTCGATGATTCCTCTCAAAGAGAAGTTCCTCGGTCTCTGCCAACATCGTTCGCTCTACACCCCTCCCCACCCCGCCCCTCGACAATGCACTTTCGCGAGAAAACAGCGAGAGGGACGGAAAATGAGGCTATAAATGCAAAGCAATAACGACGGACGGGAGTTTCCCCTCCTAGAGCAACGTCGCGCAGGACGTTTACCGGTTGAAGGACTTTTTGCATTCCATCTTCCACTGTGATTGCTGAGCTGTTTGTCTGGAAACGCCATTCGTACCGGTGTGCGCTATCTTTTACGCGCCACGGACCATATTGCATTTTTCCATCCCGTCTACTCGAAACTCCGGATTCCACGGTTCCTTTTGTCGAGAACCACTTTTTCCCCCGGCCCCCGCTCCTTCCCCTTCCCCGAGAAGAGTCGAGATTAGTGGACGCGTAACCTTCGGCGCGCGTACACGAGGAAACATTTTGGCTGCGGGAATTTCGTGCGTCAACAATCGCCGACGGCGTCGAATCTTTCGTCGCACGGTGGACATGTATCTCTAAGAATGTTCCGCGCAGTGATTCCAAAAAATGTTTGAACATCGAATCTTTCGTTCTCGGGAAATTGACGATATCAACCAGTTGTGATTTCGTGAAAAATAAGCGGCACACTTGGACACGTTCTCGAGCTTGAAGACTCTACTTTCGCACGATGTCAGCCATTTTTTTCTAAGAGGAACGATTTTTTTCTGAGAGGACATGACGTAGCAGGTGAGAATTTTTTGTTAAAAATGCTGCAGATCGAGACATTTGTAAGAATATGAAAAAATTTTTTAATGAACGAAGTCTCCCCTTCACGACAGCTTGAAAATTGATGACGATTTTTTTTCACTGTTTCATGTCACTGCAAAATTGGCTGGGCATCTTCCATTGAAACTTAATGAAACGAAAAAAAAAAGAATCGTACATTAAGTTCTTTTGAACTTCTTCGAATTTGTGGAAGATTGTCTGCCGTGCTCTCTCCGAGTAATTGAAACGAATAAGAATCATGGGGCAGAGTGAAACTATAAAAAACAATATTTAAAAAATATTGAATCATGTATATGTTTTAGAGTAGTGAGGATACTTTACATATTGTCTTACGTGGAACAAATCTCTCTTTCGATCCCTAGATCCCTAGATCTCTCGATCTGTCTCTCTCTCTCTCTTACGCTTTTTGGAGTCACACTTTTGGTATAGCTTTTTGATGTGGTCTCGCATTTTGGAACGTCATTCAGCCGTAAAACATATCCGTGTTAAAACAAGTGCGTATAAAACCGTGAAAATTTCAGAAACAAACATGGCCATTGTAGCATCGAAAATTCGTCACAACCCTCGCCAAGGCTAGATTTATGTTTAGGATTTAGAACACGTGTTTTTCAAGAACCGAGCGTGAGGCCCGCGTGGGCCATAAAAGAAAGCGTTTGGGCCGTGGGGAAAGTCCGAAGGTCCGTTGGGAAAGTTAGAGGGGCGAAAGGGCTCACTAAAAAAATACCGATGCGAAAAGGTCAGAGTTGTTTAGCACGTCGAAGCGAGCGGTACGAATTGTGACGAGTCGAAGCTGTACCTTTTATTTAACGCGTGTATTTTTTGCTAATTTAATTTCCATTAAATTGTTATTGTTCCTAATCTCGAATTTATTAAATCCCACACCATTGAAATTTTTTTTCCCTTATACCGTTATATGTGGCCCTTCAAACAGTGTAACTTTGTCCTACGAAGTTTTTTTGTACAACGAAAAGTAACGGCGATATTTAGGTGTATCACCCTGTATATTATAGAGAGCACAATACAAGGGAATATTCTAAATGAAGTAGAGGAGCTGGGTAATATTTCCTCATAAATTTTTCATTGGTCTTATCCCGACAGCGCAGTGTTAGGATTGAGGAGCGCGGGTCCGGACGATTGTCGCATCATTCGGCGATTGTTCCCCTAGCCAGGGATTATTGAGATTAATATTACGTCGCGGTGCGGTGAATAGAGACGTTAAATTAAGTTGTTCACGGGAGAATGAAATTGAAGCAAAGAACACGCCGAGATTCACAGAAGTTGAAGATGAATACTTTATCTCGGGACGAATTGGATTTCAAAACGAAACGGACTAGATTTAAGGAGAAGGCGTCGTCGTCGCCGTCGAGTCGTCGTCGTCGTCGTCGTCGAGTCGGGCTTTCGATTGTTTTCTGTAGGAGTGGTATAAGGATAAGAAGAAAGCAGATTAAGACTGAGAGCAAAACCCAGTTTTACGGTTTGTTGTGGGGTACGTTGGGAAACGAAGAGGAAATATTCGACACGCGATACGTTCTACTTTTGTCGCTGAAGAAACGCTACACGCTCGGTAGAAATTAATTGATGATGCAAGATCGTCCCAGCGAGAAACGCGGCTGTTCGTGCACATCGTTAATCGGGTTTCTAATATTGAAACAGCGGGTATGCAAAATGTCCTACATCGAAAGAGACAGAAGTTAAATAAAACCGTGTTTCTTCTTCCGATAATCTTAACGCTTAAACTACGCTTTGCTATATAAATATGACTAGACTGCGGATCTTTATGCAAAATGAAAATTGTCTGCAACGATTACAAGTCACAGGAACCAAATGAAAAATTCTTTCTTCTTTTAATTATCTTCTTAAACTGAAATTAATAGACCGATGTCCTTAAATCATTTTAGTATGTGCACTGCTTTAAATTGTACGTGTCCATTTTTCTGATACATGCATAAAATCCGCACAGTAATCGTGTGTCGATGGCAGCCTCTTTATAAATTCAATAATTGTAAAATACAAAATCTGGAAATGGTCATTTAATCGTTAATGGTAGGTTTTGTAGTAACAAGTTGAAGAGAATCTAACAATTATCTAAAATTATTTTAACGTATGCTTTGTAACAATGGGAATTAACAAAGGAAAAAAAAAGTCAATGAAAAAGTTAGCCTAGTTTCGGGTAACGGATTGCGAAATCATAGTTCCGATTTGGTAAATTAATTCTTTATTGGGAGTTCATTTAATTTTATATTAATTTATATTAAAGTGGAAATAATAATATTAATATGTGGTTTCACTGGAAGCCACCCGTCGCGTCGAATTAAACTCTACAAGGTTGTCAATGAAATCAGCACCGAGGGAGGAGTGTTACAGCTGTTCTGTTGCGAGTGCTTGTTAAACAACTCGTTAACTTGTACCACGGTCCCCACAGAAGGATGTAAGTGCCGATTCGGATTTACACTTCATTTGTACCCTACACACGAGCTGGTATCGCAACCATGCGCACAAACTTGTTTGGTGAACACGAGAAGGAGCTAGATGGACGGAATCGTTGAATTTCCTATGAACTTATGGTTGCTAAATCTGAATGCGGTCTTCAGCTGAACCGTACGGGCGAATTAATGTTGGGAAATCGAGAATATGCAGTCTCGTATGTAAAATCATTTTTTAACCCTTACGCGGACCTTCAAAATGCACTTCGAAAGTTTAATCATTCAATTAAATTATATTTATATTTAATATTCATTATCCACAAGGAAAATAGATATGTAACGAGATAGTGAAATTTCATCTAAATCCACAAATAGTTGTATTATTAACAATTACATATTAAATTATCACAAATTTTAGGAGGTATCAGCCCCAATAGTTTACTCAAGTATGGTAAAATTATTGGACATGCACGAAATTTTTAAATGAAAGTCTAGCTACACTGAATTTTGTAACTTTTCATATTTCAACAATATTTTTCACGTGGTTATAACGGATACAAGAAAAATGTTTAGGATAAAAATCGAGAGATTCCTTTTGCTTCATAAGCCAATGAATTTATGAAAGTATTATACGCACTTTGTTATAAAGTTTCATGATAAAGTTAGATGAAACAGCTAGTACATATCGGAAAATATGCGCGCAAGTTTATCTGCCGAAGATTACCGCCGAATTTCTTATAATCTGTTTAATTAGTTATCGTAACTGTAGAACTCCTCTTATTTGAAATCCAATTAGCTGGGGAACGCTATTATCCGAAAACTCTCTTATTAGAACATTCCGCTCTAATTTTCCAGTGTTATTCCATTATAGATGGTACGCGAGAAGTAAAAATCTTATGCTCTCAGCTATTACGAAGATTCGGTTGATCAGGTAATAGAACAAAAATAGTTCAGCTAACAGAAAAAGTGATAAATGTCGGGCAATTCATTGTTTAGATGTTTCTTCTCAGTTTCGAGGCAGTAGTTTCCCCAGAAAGATAAAATTTTAACAATGACGCCACAAAGGACGAATTGTTTACAGTTTTTAATGGGGGTACTAGTTTCCAAACAATATAATATTTTAACAATGACCAATTGTGGAGGTATTAGTATAAAAAAAAAAATTTGTACAATATAGGTCACAAAGGACGAATTGTTTACAGTTTTTAATCGAGGTACTAGTTTCCAAAAAATCAAATTTGAACAAGAGAGGTCACAAAGGAGGAGCAATGAATTGTTTACAGTTTTTACTCGAATGCGAAGCACTAGATTTTTTCTAGAAGATCCAAATTCAAAGTATCTGTAATCCAACAACGTAGCCAACAACAAGAAAGCTGCTTCATTCGCGAAAACAAATACCACATTAAGTTTACTGAATTACTGAAAACACACACACACGCACACCCACAACGAAAGGTTTCAGTCGCTTTCACGATTGGTCAAAAAGTAATGGACATCGCATGCGGAAGTTTCACCGCTATTTTGGTTCGGGACAAGCGTTTTCGCGAATAAGCCCTTCAAAAACGATGTCGAGATCAAAGTAGCAGTTGCTTCTATAGCTGGAAATCAATACATTGTGGTACACCGTTTGTCAGGTGTATAGTCGACGGGAGTCGTTCGTAAACGTTTTACGTTTCGATGGGAAAAAGGGAAACAAGTGTAATCGGTCTGGGTAGAGGATGTTTTACTATTTTGGAAACGTATATGTATAACGTAATAAATATATATAAAGTAAAATGTAGAAATAGCTATTTTTGCCATGTTTCATGATTTATCTTTTGCTAACGATGATCAAGACATTACTAGCAGACTGCAGGTTTTTATGCGAAGTAAAAATTGTTCAGAGTAATTACGCAAGCTGTATAGACATTTTCGTTTCTCCTTAATAATTGTAAATAGATAACATTAACATAATTAAATTCGATGCAGTTCATTCAGACCCATGATGTTATCTACTTACATATTCCTGAAAGATATTATATTTTGTTAAAATTGTGTACTCTCTACTGCTATAATGAATTTATGTAAAATTAATTAAATCACGTATAAAGAGTGTACGTGTTACTCTACAATCATAAGCAACACACAATGATTAGTTTCGGATCATTAAGTTAAATTAATGAGGTATTTCCTTATTATCTTATACACGTTAGTTTGCAAATACGTATACGAATATAGTTCCTTTATAAAAAATAGATACACAAAAAACAAAAAATTTTTAATGCCATTCTTCTGCAAGAAACATTGAAATTGATTGACATAAATAAAAAGCAGATTAATGTAAAAAACTGAAGCTGTCCTACAGATAATACGTTCCGGAAACTGTGCGAGCGTAGTTTAAACAATTCCGAAATCCGCCGTGTTTGTCCCGGCGAGAATAAAAAGATCCTTAGCTCTTCGAGTCCTTTTCGCATTAGCCATATTACGGTGGAAGAAAATGTGTGTTACTCGGCGAACTAATGTCCTCTGGTCATTACTGCAAAAAGCGTTGTGAAATTTTGTCGTAATAACAACCAACGACAACGGGACACGCGAACAAGAACAAAAGACATCGCGTTCAGAATCGCGTGGAATGTATAAATAATTCCGGCGCAGAACTCCTCGATTAAGGTTCTGCGACGACGATTATTAACATACAACGTATATTCTGACTTACATTCCGCGCGCGATACTCTTGATCTCGTTACACGCCTAAGTTCTTCGGAATTCCGTGGATTGTCTATCGTGTCTCAACCGGGGGCGGGGGTGGCTATATTTCACTTCGGAAAATGCAACCGCATTCGTGTTGCAACTCGAACGGGAAAAATAATATGAAAATAAGCTCGTGGTAAAATCTCCTTGAACCGATATTTCGATATTATATTTTAACTAATTTCTATTAGATATGATGAACATTTTTGCAGAATTATACGAAGTTTGGATAATTTGGTAGAATTTTAATTTTCTGTAAATAATCATTTTTTGCAACTATTCTCCAACTTCTTGTGGTTTACGTATTTGGATTCAAAAATTCACCTAATTCATCTCTATGAGTTCATTCACCTCTGGCTTTCTCACTCGTAATGATTACAATCTGACGCATTTTTGTGGAATCGTTCGTCTGCTGTTCACTGTGTGTGTAAATTACCAACTTGGCGAGCTATTTGCTTTCTGGTTCGAAAAAAACGACGATTTCTTCAAGCTAAAAGTCTGCTCTATTCGTTGGTATAGTTCGATTTCACGCTGGACCTTTATTTTTTAATCGAAAAATACCCTACAAAATTGACGAGAAAGCGGTGTCTCTACATCTTTAATGATTGTTTAAGCACGTTTAAACATTCATAATGTATTACTATTGGATATCACTGTATTCGTGACAGTCTACAGAAACTTTTTCTGCAAAGAACAATTCAATATCTTCTACAATAACCTTGCAATATTTGTTTAAAGTTGAAAAATATGTTTTTTTTCTATGCTTTTTTTCGAAAACTGTTCGTCTAGGGGAAAAATGAGAGGCAGATTCGGATTCAGCGCAAGAAACTCTGTTAGAACCGCGTAGTGAAAATCGAAATGTTTTTTGGCCGTTGGACAGTGTAATCAGCTTGTTTGCGTGACCGTCGTCGAGGGTCACTTCATTAGTTTTTGGACCAAGTGTCCGCCTCGCACATTTGGCAACCAAATGTTCGGAGTACGAGATTTTGCCGATTATTTTACGGTTCAGGAACGTAAAAATTCCTCGCTTCGGGGATTAGGACTCGGGAAGTAGTTTATTACTCTCACCGATGTTTTGCACGTGCACTTCCCGGGTCTTAATCTTCCGAAGTGCCGTCTGGCCCCCATCAAGGACTTGGGTCATCGTTACGGGTCACCGGACGGGCCTCACCTCCGTTGCGCGGCCCAAGTCCCGGTTTTTCCCGTCAATGCGGCTTGCCGAAGGGTCGGGCTTTATTTCCACCACTTCTCCTACCATTGGGGGGTGATGGTCACTGAAAAAATATCTGTGCCCATTGGCCCAGGAAAGTCACACCCCCATGGAGAATTTAGTAAAAATATCGGTGTTCGGCAAGCGCGCGGGTTAGATTAGCGAAAGACACCGAAGTTCGAACACTTCGCTTACGGTTATTGAACGTTCAGTTCTTACGGAACACATAGTCAGACAAGAGTATTGACTCTTGTAAAATAGTCAATCGCGCTACTACTTAGATACAATTCATACAGTCCACAAGTTTTTCCTATATTTTAAATAAAGTGTTTTGTTCTCGTTAGTTAAAATCAGTCCTGGTGACTAGATTATTCAAATCCCCTCCCGAACATCTTTGCACCACACCATTCGGCGCGATCACAGCTGAAATTGGAAAATAATGCGAAACGTGTAGCTTTAAAATTGAAGAAGAATAATCGCAATGATTTGTGCACCAACCTGGCAATAATATAATTCTGCAGATTCCGGTGGCCAGTGCAGCGTTCCTAAATTCTTCGCTCGCCGCTGTTTATGTATACCTCGAAAAATGGTAATCGCGTCTGTAATACCCGATACGGTGCTTCGGCGGATCCGCCGTTAAGCGGTTTATCGTTGAACCGTGGTCTCGTTTCCATGTCTGATCGAAGGGTCGAGATTGGCAGCAGCCGTGACCCGATAAAGCTGATTTTAAGTCGCCGCACGGAGATAACTCCTCACCTTTCCGCGGCGACCTCTCTTTTTCGTTCTCGTCCGCGTTCCTTTTCTTATCTGCTTCCAGCATCGAGCGCGTTTTCTGGTCTCGTTCTATTCCGCGACTAGAGAGAAAGCCTCGCGACGCGACGCCTCGCGACGCGGCGTCGACGACGGTCCGCGTCCCGACGCTACAGAGAAGAGCGCAAGGCCCTGAAGAACTCAATGCGGGACTGATTGGTCCGCGCGATTGTCCGTTCCCCGCGATTGTCTCCCAACTGGCAAAAGAAAAAAAAAACGACCGCCAAAGAAATCCGGCGAAGGAGAACGTCAAAGGCCGCGGGCTCGGGGAAAAAAAGAGATGGAGCCCGGGTCAGGGGCGGCCCGATGAAAGGGGCGAAGGGGTTGAAATCCTTTCTTCCGGTTTATCCTTCGGTGCCGGATGATTCCGGCCAACCTGGAAAACGACGCCCTTGGACCGGTTCGGGATCCCCTGGATCACCGGAGTCAACGCTCGGTAAAAACGCTGTCGATATCAATCGCGTGACTCGATTCACCGGCTAAGTCCGACCCGGCTTCTCGAAATAATTATCCTGGCGACATCAACTTACGGTTATCGATTGACAACCACGCCGAGGGAAATAAACGGTCCCTAGAACCTCCTACGCAAGACTTTCCACGTTCGTCAACTTTGCCACTGGCTTTTCCCTTTCATGGGATGTACTGCTCTCGTGTACCATCTCATTAATCAGTGACTTGCAGTGCTGTTACACTTGCCTGCACTTTGGGTTCAAGCTCTGGATGGAATTATCAATGCTTGCGAACGAACCATGCGTTTTATAAAACATATTAGATATATTCTAATTTTCTAAACAAAACAGTCCCTTATGCACACTTATTTCTTTATTATGTTTCTTTCTTATTCTTACCACACATATCCACAAACTTTTTACCTGCAACAACCATTTATGTTTTATTATGTTTCTTATTCCCACCACAGATATCCACATACTTTTTTGGTAGTATTCTTCAATTGTTTTAGTTTTTCTATAGTTTCTTGCAGCTACTCATTGTTACCGTGAACCACGCAATTTATTTATTATGTATGCATTTATATTTTGGGTCGCAATATAAATAGGGTATGTTCAGTATCTTCTTTTATTTATTAATAAAGAACAGAATTATATTGAATCAATTGTATAATTTCTGACCGCGTTTCAACTGAATTTATTTATATCGCAACGTAATATGTCAGCTACTTGTTCTCTGTAAATGTAAAGTAATAAATTCCACAAAAACTTTTGCTTCTACATATTACTGTCAACGATCTCAATGATAATATACGAATACTTGCGACAGTCTCGGCATGAATAATACCGATTCGTTTGAATGTTGGCGTTACCTGCCAACGATAATATCCGGTTCTTTACATTTCGAAAAAAAAGGGATAAATAACTGCAACGTAGATTCGCCTGAATGGAACCGAGAGATAAAATAGGGCAGCGATATTAACTAAAAGGGAGTTTGGAATGAAAAGGAAAAGAGAATTTCTTTCTCGGTTTTATCCTTTAGATCCGGATTCATTTTGCTGGTCACCCACGTAGTCATTGACTTCCTATAACGTTTGGACTTTTATACGTTTCTCGGCTTTCAATGTTCGGGAAGAAGCATTGCTGGCATCAATCGTGAGGAACGAGCGTGATTTTCTTCGATAAAACGACTCGCCAGGCCACGGAACCGTGAGATCCTCGAAACAATGATGCACCGTGCCCTTCTTTGTCGTGCCCCGGTCACCGTGGAGAAGATATCTGAAAGGAGATTACGGTTGAAATTTTTTGAAATTCTTTCTGTCTCACGCATTAGGGCACTTTTCGCCCTGATATCAATCCCGACCCTTTCCTTCTTCCTTTTTTTAATACATTACCCAATGGTCATCGTTTAATGCATTTTTAAATGTGTAATTTTCAGCTGAAAATTTATATAAAAATTTTTTAATAGCAATGGCAATTTTAATGGAAAAGTAACAGGTTGCAATCTAATTTGAAATTATTATTCAAGAGAAGATTTTTAAGCTTCTGTTTTCTATAGCCCAGTTATTAAGAATTTTATTAACATTATTTTAAGTGATCAGTTTGAATATAATATTAAGTTGTAAATACTACGTAGCCAACTGTGTCAGTGAAAATAATATAGTGAACGTTTCTGTTCTACTTTCCCCTCACACGTGTACGTGCAACGTTACTTTCTACTTTTAATGCGTTTATAAGTAACTCGGTCGCTCACCACGTTCACGCGTTTGATTGATTGCTTCCTGTCGAGGGTAATATATGATTTTATTGAAAGCCAGTCTATGATTTCGAGCTTTTATCCACTAATGTCCCTGCAATTAAATATTTTATAGCATATAAAAAAGCACTTTCCGAAGCCCTTACATCGAACGCTATTACTGGCACGAACTTATTCGATTGAAGCTGAAATAAGAATACTGTTTAATATTCCACCAGTAATACTGCAACAATGTGAAAATGGCTGAAAGAATATTTTCTATTGAAATTGTATCGAATAATTGTATTATTCCATTCGTTTCGAGAACCATTTAGAACAGCTGCGAATATTACATAAAATAACGACAGGAACTTATTTCTTCTCGAGTTATTATGATTTCTTTTAGTTTAGCAATTCTTCCGATTCACAGAAATAAATAATATTTGTCACGTATCGCGTGCAATATACGTACGACAGACGTTCGTTCGAACAGAGTGCAACGAGATGCACGGTGCAACTGTGAAAACTGATTTTACATGTAAAAAATGCCGAACACGCGAAATAAAATTGTCGTTGAATGGAGGTACGTTTCAGGGAAAATTGAATTTCGAAATTTGTCGGTTCTGCGTATAACACGATTTCCCTAGTTTATTCTGTTAGTTTCAAGTCCTTTCATTTTAGTACGTTCACTATTAATCCTATTAAATACATCGTATGACGATGAGAGTGTTAATGATACGAATTAAAGAGTCTACAATGCTAAAGACAGCGTATTTGTCTTTATTAATTAATTGAACTCCGCAATTTATGACCATGCTAGTACAATTGTGATGCTTTTTGGTCTGACAGCTGGTGAGACGATTAATGCTCTGACAAGTGAAATGAGAACAGCTCGGGGTCAGATAAGTGAAATAGAGATGACTTATGGTCGGACGAGTAGAATAACGATGATTTACAACGAAACAAGTGTACTAGATGCGGTCTGCAGTTGAGCAAAGTAGAATAGCGATGTTTGTGATCAGACAAGTAGAATAGCACTGATTATGCTCAGGCAACTAACACGAGGATAAGCATGATCTCGAGTCCGACAATAATTTCTGTTTTCTAGAATTTTTTCGTGGTCTTTCATTCAGATCTTTCGAGACGCAACATTTTTTCTAGATTTCTCTTTTAATATTTTTTCGCACATAAATCTCCTTTATGGACCCTTTGTATTTTTTAGTGAAAGAGTGTCCTCTACATTTTTTTCCAGTCTCCTAACGCTCCTTAAAGGTTTGAACAGCCATGATTAATGAATTGAGATACCAAGATTAATGAATAGACCATAAACGTCACCGAGAAACTCACATCTTTTAACATTATGTCGGCAAAATTTTGCGTATGTACTAGAAACGATTACATTATAAATATCAGTGGGGAAACTCATTTATTTTAAAATAATGTCAGTAACATTTGTATGTGTCGGATTGTAAATTTAGCGAGGCAAGGACCAAGACAAAGAAATTAAAGAATTTCTATTAGTTTTCCGTTATTTATTCTATTAATCATTTCTCAGAAAACTCGAACCTGTGTGTCGTGCTGCGTTGATTGTAAGCTACTGTGTTCCATCCGTCAGAGATCCTTTCATCCTTTCCTCGTTGACTTTTATTTGCAGTAATGCTTCTACTTTATTATGCTTCTTCCTGTCCTCTTTATTTGCCCTTTTTAAAAATTGCTTTTGGGTCACTTCTCTCATTTCTTCTTCCCACCATATTGCGAGCTTCTTCGTATTACATTATATTCTTGCTCTGCGTTATATACACCGCCTTTCTTCTTTATTCGTTCTTTATCTTCTTTTTTAGGAGTTGCACGTTCACCGGGAAACTTCAACAGCCTCAGAGATCTCTTTTTTATCCTTCCACTGTATTCTGATATTCTCATTCAAGTGTATAAAAGTATTTTTGCTCTCATCACCTTTGTTAATTACCTTCAAACGGACAGTGCAACGTAGTAATTAATTTCCTGCTGCCTTGCTGCAATGTTCACTGCATTTATTAAACAGTGCTTGTGCAACAAGAAGCCAGCTACTACTACACGTCGGTCATTTCTCTGACCATAATCAGACTGCGGATTTCATAGAATAATATATTCAAAAACTTAAACAATACTGTTATATTATTTTAGAATTATTGAAATTATTAAGAAAGGTAATAAGTGTCTAAAATTTTTATTTTTCATAGAAATCCGTAGCCCAGTTATAATAGTAATCTTAACTATGAAAATTTTCTTTTTCCAAATAGATATCGTTTTCTAATCAAATCAAATAAAAGACTTCGTTTTTAGTCAATCATGATCTAATTATAAAGTAGATTTTCATTTGGAACTCTTCAGGTTGCAAAGTAGTTCCTACCAGTAGTAAATTCTACCATCAGTGCACACGAATTAGACGACGTTCCTTGCTACTAATAGTGAGCAGACGAGCATGATCATGTAGATGAAGGGTGAATTTTCCAGCAGAGGTTTCCTGAATGGTAACAGCCAAGACCCCCGAGCATTGGTTCGTTAGCCATAAATAATATTTCGAAGAGAGGACACGCAGTATGCACAGCTGTCCAAGAATCTCGGTTTATGTTAGTTTGCTGGTCACTTCAGCGGGCCTGAGGCGCAACGATCATTGCGAACCGTCAGTAACCTGCGCTACAGGAGTCGCAACACTCGAATTAAACTGTTCCGAACACTTTGCTCGAGTCTCTCTCTCTCTCTCTCTCTCGCCCCTTCATCCCTCCATCCCTCTCTCTGCTATTACATCGCAGAAGGGTTGCAGGTACTAGAATTTCCTCGAACCTCAAGTATGTTAGCGCAGGCTTGCACAGTGCAGTCAAGTTTTAAGGTATGTGCATAAGTTAATCGTAATAACAGCAAGATCGATCAGCGTCTGCTGTTGAGAGCCGGTCGATCTGCAATTTATCCAAAATAAAATATCGTCCAGTATTTGTTCATTTCAGAATGATAGATTGAAAAAAGAAACATTTTGCCGAATTTTTTAGTGACTGAAATTATTTTTTAAATGTGTACTGTACCTTAAATAGTTTTCAACATAGCGGAGATTCAAAGAAATTCATTCTTTAACACTAAACCTACCGCTGCCGGTTAAATGACCGGTTTTTCATTTTAAAGTTATTGAAATTATAAAGTTACTAATTAATTATCAATTGAAATTTATATAATATCACTTCTCAATAATACGAGTCGATACATCTTTTCATCCAAGCACACATTGAAATAAAAATTGTACAAAATCTGAATAAATCTAGCCTTGACTTTTTTACAAGTTTAGCGTTAAATTAATCGTATACGTGCAATTTTATAATAAAAATTATTTGTATATGTGTTAATTGAACTGCGGATTTCATGCGTTTATGAGAAAAATGAGTAGACGCGATTTAAAATAGTGACAAGATTAGGAGACTCCAAGAGTATTAATATATTATTTTCACAGCATTATAATTATTACTGAAAAATATATATATTCAGCTCGAAATCAGTTTACTGTGCATAAAGATCCAGAGTCTAGTCGTAAGAAAGCGTCGAGGTTCTGGAGGTGATCATTTTGATTTTATTCGTGCAAGGGGTTAATTCCTGGTAAATGTTTGAAAGTTTACGCTCGCGTAAATAGCATGTTCGTAGTTTTTCCCGCAGCTGTTATGGCGCTATGGTTCTTCCATGCAGCTCGAAGAAGACACGGTACTCGTATTTTCCTCATCCCCTAACTCTGCAACCAGCGTGCTACGCTTTTGGTGTCATCTGTTATCTGGTTCCGTGAACGGGCGCATATTACAGTAGTACACTCGAGCATTGGCGCGCCTTAGGTCGGGAGGAAGCGTATGCGCAGATAAACATGGTTTCGTGTATCGTAAGTACTATGGCTAGTGCATTAGGTAAACGGGCTTAACTACGTGCAACATGTAACACCGCGGAATGAGAGGACCGTGGGGCTTAAATTGATAATTTGAGCCCTTTATATCATTTCTCATAACCTCGGCCGGGCCCGGGGAATGCGCCGGTTTATCCCCGACACATTGAACGCCCGCCATTAACTTCTGTGTAATTTCACCGTAACAATAGCTGCCGTGAATTCTTGGCGGATGGTCGACCGTATCAGCCAAGACATAAATATTCATTTTCGAAGAATTATGAAAATTTCAACTGTGAAATTACACGACCGCGTTCGAAAATTCTGCCGCGGGACACGCGTAAGTTATTTATGCTCAACGCTGTTTTAATATCGTTTATCTTTCCCACATGGTGTCTCTGCCCGGTACAGTTAGTCATAAAAGTCTGTATGTACACTCCATACGTGTTACTCCACTAAATTAAAGGGTTTATAAATTATTATTCGAAGGAATTGTTGGCGTTTCAACTACCGTGAACAAGAAACCGAAGACGCCTGCTGTAGTTCACAATTACAGAAAATTTTTTTCCCGAATGCGTTTCAATCTGACGTTGTAACGTGTAATTTTCCCGTTACAGTGGCCCCTCCAAAGCTGATCCACGATTGTTTCCCACGGTTTTATTTTAGTTTGAATGAAAAGTGGAATGAGAACGTTTGTAGCCAGACGTCTAGAGATAGAAATAGCTTGTATTGAAATAAAATGAAATGGAAACGCTCATTTTTCTGTTATGAATTTTGAGTAATAAATGAATGAATGCTCATAAAACTTTCCAAAATTGTAGATACTGCGTTATGTTCTCTAACTCTGTAGAATTATTTGAAGATTATGATTAAATTCATGCGAGCGAATCATTAGTATTTAAATCAATGTATACTTGAATAGAAAGTATGTGTACACATTTGCTAGTCAATGTATGCGCATATTAATTTGATCATTAAATGTATTCGCAAGCAATGAAATTTGAACTTTTGTTCACCCCGTCCACTGTAAATAAATTGTAACACGACTGTTTGTAACTACTAAATTTATTTAACCGAATGTCGCAATAAACAGAGCAATATAATAAATATCTGTGTCATCTCGATAAATGAATTTATTTATTAGCAAAAGAGCATAGAGTGTCATTTTCGTATTCAATCGATGTTTTGACTGAAAAGTTGACTGAAAAGTATATACGTTTACGTAACTTTACACTTCCCTGCAATTTTTAGAAAATTTTTAACGACGATCATTAGTATTGTTCAGAGAGGGTCGTTAAAGTGAAGAAGCGATAAAAATTCTACGAACTACTAACAGTAAGTGTTTATGTAGAGTTTCATTACTCTTTCTGTATATTTTAAATTCCTACACTATGCAGAGTAAATTTCCATGCATGTTTCAGTTCAGGTAATGTATTCTGAACGCGGTCCTACGTTTTACGACACGAATGTAAAATGCGTAAGATCACGCAGTTTAATTTACAAGAGTTAGACCATCGTTTGAGAGTGTGTCGCAGTCTTGGGAAATCGCATTCTAAGGGCAATTCATTTAGCATAACTTACAAGCAACGTGGCGTTTCATTTTACGTCTCGCCTGTAACATTTACATACGGCGTCGAACATTGATTTTAATATATACAAAGGATTACCCCAAAAAGGGTTGCGCGCTTATCAGCCATTCCATAAATCACTTTTAAGAATCGCTCAACTAAAAATTATTTATAAAGAGTGTGTAAATTAAAAATCGCAATTATTCATTATACCATTAATGATCCTATGAACAAGTCTTTACACACGATAGTCATTCTTGTTTTCCTATTTTGTGATATTTCAAATTACAAAATTTTATCTCACTTAATATTTAGCACACATTAATCCAACATACAATTTCCACTTCGCTCATTTTTCATCTCTCTGGAAAACCTTGGTATGTTTTTTGTAAAAAAAATAGCAATGCTTGCTCAATCTGACAAAGACGAAATTATTCATGAGAGATGTTTTTGCAAAAATTTATTTTCAGTGTAAGGAATTGTAAAAGTATTCGACGTGGCTCAATTGTCGAGAATTGCGAACGTAATTAGGTCTCTTAGGAAAAGCGGAGCACTCTGTGTAAGTATCCGAATCAAATAAGGTCCACGAGTGTCGTCCAACCCTTACGCGCGCCTCTTACTCCGAAGTAGTACGTGTTACGAGCGTTCCTCGCCTTTTGGTCACGCATTGTTTACCCTGTAACTACCCCTCTCTGCGCCAACCCTCGACGCAACCGTGTTTGTCTCTTGTGTCGACAGCGAAATAGACGTATTCCGAAGATAACGCTTGAACGTTCAGACGACAGAACGATCGTCTCCCAGTTACACATCATTCGCGCTGTCACGGTCGAGTGACGTGTGCACATAGCAAACCTCTTCTTTGTCGTGTGCGTCGTCACTTTTGTGAAAAACTTCTCGAGTAAAAGGCTTTCAAATATTTGCCGGTGAAAAACTCCTGTCTGAATTAACTCCATTATCGAGTCACGCCCAATGTAACTCAAATTGTACTCGAGAGATGAACAGTTTGATGATTATTAAAAAGAGTTAGAATAAAACTAGGTTAAGAACATTTAACTAGCGTTCTGATGAATGAATTAGAAAGAATTTACTTGCAATTTTGCTGCTATAAAATTAATGTAAGAATTCATCTATTTAATTAAAATTTTCAATAAAAATTTCAATGTTACCCTTCAATAATATAATACTACATTACTAATACTAAATTTTCCTATGCAATAATTTTGAAGAAAAAAAAATTTTTTAATTAAAACTTTTACGATACAATTTAACATTGTTTACTTCTTGTATATTCTCATGAAGGATTAAATTGAAAAGGGATTTTTAGTACAAAATGATTTGATTACAGATTTGTTTATAATACCAGAGCTTGTTATGCAGTTGGTATAATAATTTGTGGTTCACAGTTTGCATTTTCGATTACAGGATTTATTATTTATCTAATAAGCGTATTACTTTAAATTGCAGTTTGGATATAGTATACATAGTTTATAGAGTTATAGATTATGTATAAAATTAGTGATATTAATTATACTAGAGGTCGCAAAATTTTATTAATACACATTGCGAATCTGCTAACAAAGATTAATAAAAATTGTGGTATTTTTAGAAGATTACGATCCTGATGAATGCAATGTGTGGTTACATAGGTATAACATTCAATGACGCACGTGTAAAAAAGTTTCTTTCACCGTTCAAGGTGCACACAAACTAATTCTATTCACAAATCTGGACATTATTCATTGACGAAGCGTTTGAATTAATTCATAGAAAATAGTTTCCACGTTACCCCTCCAAAATTAATTAAACTCTACCTGTTTGATTTTAATGTTATAATCGTGCTGTTCGATGTAATACTGCGGCGAAATTACGTTGGCACGAAATAATTCGATTTTCCCAAGCGTTTTCAACTAATAATAACTGTGGCCTTAATCCTTCGTGCCAATATATAAATTATCCCTGAAGTTACGTCGAAGTACCACTTTCGTTACAATGCTGCTACGAACAAACGCGTTTGAATTTTCGAAATTCAATTCACTTTAAGTCCCAAAACAATACTAAATAGAGCAATTACATTATGTTATATTTATTTTTTATTAAACTTTTAAGAATATTTTATATTATTCAATTTTATATATATAAAATATTTATTATATATGGTTATTGCAATTTAAATACATCACCTGCTTGCATAGGAATTATTAATGATCCAAAATCTGAATAATAAAATACGAAAGATTAATCACATTGTTTGGCAGTATCGTGTTTATAATTCACGGCACGCAAAGTCAATTAGTCATCTGCGAAAATATAAAACTCGGTTCTACTATTAAGCGGAGAATTTCATTAATCGATGATCAAACATCAATGCCTGTTCGTATGTTTCATGGTAATAGTGCAATCTGAAAATTGTAAATGCAAAGAAAATGCACGTGACAAATACAAGTTTCCGCAAATAGTATATTCAAATAGTGGTAGCTTTACCTATAACAATTTACGTTAATGAATTATACATCGTTTTGTATACGCCGTTAGTTCAATATATTTGAATGTGTAACATTATAATACAAATTAATTGAAATTATGTCCAATTACCCTGTTATCGTGTTATCAAAAATGCAATATTAATATACTTGTTTTATGTAAATTACGATTGGACAAAGGGAATGAGGACAGTCTGCGATTAAACAAGTAGAACGGGTAGCTCGAGGAAGTAGAATAAGACGTTTATGATGAGACAAGTGAAATAAGACTAACGTATGCTGAAACAAGTGATATAAGACTGGTATGTAGTCGGACAAGTGATATGAGAATTGTATAGGGTCGTACAAGTAGAATAAGGGAAAAAGATATTTGAAGAGGTAGTTTGTGGTCGGACAAGTGAAATAAGAATTGTATAGGGTCGTTCAAGTAGAATGGGGATAACGTATGGCCTAACAATTACAATAAATGTGGATAAAAATATTTGAAGAGGTAGTTTGTGGTCAGACAAGTGAAATAAGAATTGTATAGGGTCGTGCAAGTAGAATGAATACAGCGTATGGCATAACAATTACAATAAGTGTGAACAAAGATATTTGAAAAGGTAGTTTGTGGTCACACAAGTGAAATAAGAATGGCATATAGTCAGACAAGTGAAATAAGAATTGTATAGGATCGTACAAGTAGAATGAGAACAACGTATGGCTTAACAATTACAATAAATGTGAACAAAGATATTTGAAGAGATAATTTGTGATCGGACAAGTGAAATAAGAATGTTATATGGTCACTAAAGTGGAACAAGTCTAAGGTATGGTTCGACAAGGGGAATCACCTATAATCGAACAAGTAGAATAAGGACAGACAAAACAGAATAAGTGAAATAGGTGATTCAAATAATGTAAAAAATCTTCTAAAATGATAATTAAAAAACATAAAAAAAGAAATAAAATTGTCCAAACCCGAGTAACAAAGAACACAGAAATATAAAACTGGTGACTTGACAATTTTCAATCTGTCTATACATCGCCTATATCCGAAACTCCAGACGGCCATTAAAAACCGGCAGAAAAATGAAAACAATGAAAAACGAAGTACTGAACCGCCGTAATATTTTGCCAATCCTGTTCCTTGCGTGTTATTACAGGAATAATTTGTCTGCGAGCGATATTCCCCGTCGATTGCCGTCGGGGCGGTCCGCTTTTATTCGTAGCCTTCAATTCCCGTAGTTTTTTACGGGTAGCGACCGAGATTTTTACAAGTTGAAGCCGTGGTGCGGGAGTAAAAAAAAAAAGAAAAAAAAGAAAAATCGCGTTGCCTCGTCACAGAAAATCCTAAAGAGCGAGACATCAACGGTAACAACGCGAGGGGCCGCGTCGTATTTTTCTCCCATCAACGTTTTATGCATGTTTATACTTTCCCAAGGGCCGCTCGCGAGGGATGGTGGGGAGGGAAGGAGTGGATAAAAAATCGGGGGGAGGGTAGGTGAAATTCCGGAGTCCGTAAGAGGGTAATATGAAATTGTGTATCGCGATACCCTATAAAGTCGCGTAAGTCTTTCGATCCGAAGCTGGCTGGCCTGGCTGGTATGCAGGATGCGTGTGCGCCCCGGCTTGGTGTATCGTGTAACGCGAGAAAGAACTTGCGCACTTGATGTACCGTAAAATCCAATTGCGAGTCGCGATGGGCGAAACTGGAGGAACGACGCATGGGGCATTAGCCACGAAACGTGCCGGCGTCCAGAGAAATATGTCATACGTCGAAAGGACCGTGGCCATTCTCTTTCTCCCGCTTTTTTCTCGTTTTTTACAATCCTTTCTCTTGCGTCCCTCGCGACGGGGAAAAAATGCTTTCTGCTCGCGCGATTTTGCGTGGGTATCGACTGACTTTTATATTTTCCTTGCCGAGCGACTCTCTTAAATTTCCAAGGATCGAGAAGTCCATTTCACCGCTATTCGATATTCCTTCGTTTTTTCGGCTAAACACCAGCGTTTTACGATTCCCCGGCTGATGGTGTGCGAGAGTGTTATGACCGAAATTGATGCGAGCCTGAAATATGTAGGGTGCGCGAAGGTCGAGCGAGCTGGACCGTCAAAATTCAGTTGTTTTTCAGTGCTTCAATATTTATAGCGTGAATAATGGCTCACTCCTGTCGCTACGGGAGTATACGAGCGTGTTCGTCAGTAAATTCTGCAAATTGTTAATGGGCTCTAAATCTTAAATCATCCTTTAAATCTATAGGTAGTCAGTGGAATAAGACTATGGTCAGACAAGTAGTATACGCATCGCCAGTGATCGAACAAGTAGAATAGGTAGATCAAATAAGTAGTGTAGGACTTGTTTATGATCGAATAAGTCAACTGTAACTGACGTATGGTGAAACAAGTGAAATAAGACTGGCATTTTGTCAGACAAGTAGAATAAGCATGGTCTGTAATCGATCAAGTAGAATGAGGCCAGCCTGGGACTAGGCAAACAGGGTCGATCAAATAAGTTGAGTGTTGATACGATATTTACAACATTTTTATCGAACTGTAGTGGAAATTGTGAAAAATGTGTTTTGTAAACTCAAATAAATTACATACATTCTGAAAATTTCATCCATATATTGATTCATTGGTTTAAAAGTTGTAATATTTTTTTATCGTTTATAGACAGTAAACCAATATCGATGAAATTTTCAGCATGTATGTACTTTATTTGAGTCTATAAAACACATTTATTAAGTGTTTATAAACTATAAAAATTAACTTTTATTATTAAACAATTTTTTTTAAAACTTTTTATACATCTAATAAACTAATCCTTCCAACTTCTCAAAAACTGAAATCATTTGGTCTAATTTAGTGTTGATACATTTTTGCTCTTCAATGTAAGTGAAGCAAGGCTAGCATATGGTCAGACAAGTGGAATAAGGATCCCTTATGATTAGAATGCGGAAATTCAAGCAAAATAAAAATTGTTTGCATCAAATGCAACAAACAAGTGCCAATTAATAATTTTTTTCATTCTTTATAAGCTGCAACTAATACATTGATGTTCTCAAATTTTTTTAATTTGACCACTGTTTTAAATTGCAGCTACCCATTTTTGTCAGCAAAGCATAAAATCTGCAGTGTACTTATGATAAAAAAAAATTGAATAAGGATAGGGTATGAGTAAATGAGCAAAATTCGTACTAGTAAACAGACGAATGGTATAGTGGCGATCAACAGCTAGACAAGTAGTACGAGTACGTTACATGACCGATTAAATGGAATGAGCTCGATAATCTAGTCAGACATGCAGAATGGGAGCTGTATATGACCAGACAAGTAGAATAGGTGTGACCAGCAATTAGACAAATGGCGTAGATGCGATTAACGGTTAGATAAGTAATACAATAGCCTGAAATTGACAGCCTAACGGAATGGGTCGATATATAGTCAGACATGCAGAATACGGTCCGATTATGGACAGACAAGTTGGAATACGTATAACGTACGAGTGAACAAGTGTAATATATCTGATCTATGGCTGGACAGGTAGAATATCAGTCGACATCAGTTAACATCACTCTGTACGGGCGTTTTAAATTTATACTATGCAAGTATTCCATGTTTTAGTTATCATCAACCATTTCACTGTTCAAATCGACTCATTAGCCATCGGTAGACCGCAAATTTGAATCATTTATGATGCACGATTAGGCGAAACGCCGAACATGAGAAACATTCGAGGAGTTCGAGACTACGCGTGTATTATTTATAATACAAATTCTCATAATAACTCCCGTTCACTGCAGATAGTTTTTATTTCGCGCAAAGATCCGCAGTGCATTCGCAACAGTCTCGCGAATCGCTGGCGCACGAATCTTTCCAGGCTTACAGGAGCTGCAGCGGGGAAAAATTTCCGACGAGAAGATATTGCAACAAATTGCACGCATGCCTAGCATTCTTCCGGACACGGGCAGAACAGGTAGAAAAATATTCAGCTACCGCACGACTACGGCTTTCATCAATTGATCCCAGCGAACTCGAATTTGCACAAAGGTCCTCGGGTACGCGTCTCGAGCGCAGCAACAAAGATCGCAGCAGGCAACGTCGCTTCTCAAACAACTGCGAGGCATAATTCTATTTTCGTTGGTACGATCCGGAAATTCTGTCTCTCTTCGAAAAGAATACCACGCGGCGCTACTTATATTTCCGTGCAAAGAAAACACCGAGAGAGAGAGAGCTTGAACACGAAGCGATCAAACTATCCATTTCGCGAGATCCTTCGCGAGGATCATACGAGGACCGTCTCGAACGGGAATCGAGAGGCTCGATCATGCGAGCACGTATGCGCCAGACAAAAAAAATATTAGCGACTCCTATGAGCAACCTCGTCAACGGAGTCCCCGCGGTTCGCGCGTGTTTGAGCGCATTCGTCCCTTTGACAAGTTGCTCGTGTCTTCGCGCGGCTCCCGATATCGTCCTCTGTGTTTGCCGAGTCGACGGTTTTGCGGAGGTCCTGTTTTCCAGGACATCGACGGGAAAGGGTCGTTACCGCGCTTGCACGGATGCCGTTGTTTACACAGGGAAGTTTCCGCGAAACGGGCATCGTCGCGGATTCAGACGGACGGACGATAACAATCGCTAAAATGCGCGCCGCGCTCTCGCTACTTCGTTTGTGCTCTGCCCTTTTCTTTTTCCACCCTTTCTCTTCCCTTCTTTCTCCGTCCTCTCCCTTTATCTCTCGCTTCCTGCTAGCACGCCGCCGCGAGAATCGTGCGAAACTGTTCCGCAGAGGTTGCAAATCTCTGCTACGAATTAACGTTCACGCGTCCATGTGATTTCTATGTTTGTTCGTGTGCTCGTGAAATTGTTGCTTGGCTTGGACGGGGACATATTCTGGTGCTATTAATTCTTTCATGCGAAGGCTAATTTTATTCTTTCTTTGATGTACTAATTGATACCGCTGGACATTCCTCATGAAAAGAATGAGTTTACTTACATACTGCAATTTACTTTTCGTAGACTAGAATAATATTCTAGATGGAATATAAATACTAGAATGGACAAATATAATGTTCTAGAATATACTATGATAAACTAGAATAATATTCTAAGATATACTAGAATATACTCCAACATAAAATTGTTGTCGTTTGATCATTGATAGTATCATTTATTAATTTTTTAAACATGCTATTGTCGGCATTCCTAACAGATGCATCGGTCTTCCTGTTGTTCCTAATTCAGCATTTTATACATTTAATTTTATGGTTAGAATTTGATTATTTAAATGGTTTTAATACTCCGGGTCAAGATAGACCCGCCCTCCACGATACACTTACAGTCACATTTCGAAAAACACGTTTCTTGTCCATGTGATAACATTGCTAAAAATGTATTTGTAATTTGCAAATATTAATGCTCCACAAAAGAATCAGTAGCGAGCTATAAAAGGAACAGGTTCATGTTACCATTATAAAAATGACAAGATTTAAATTAATTAGACTTTGCGCAGTTGTCAGTGTGATACATGCTTTAATAAACATATTTATCAAGTCATTTCATACGAAAGCATCTTTATAATTTCAATAATTGTAAAATAAAAAATCTAAAACCAGAAATTTGACAGGTCGTGGTAGATTTAGTGTTAAAAATTGATTGTCTTAAAGTAAGTTTGTGTTTGAAAGTGGCTCTGACAATTTGATCGTCCGATTTTAAAAACATTTCAACTTGAAACTGAAAATTTTGATACAAAAAATTTTTGTTGTAAATGTCATAGTTTTCGCGTGATCACATTAAAAAGCGAGATTGTTATCCTGATTTTCGGTTTCTCGTGTTTACGGTTGATTGGCGCGAGTATATGACAGCGTGATAACTGCTCGTTATCGGATTGGCGGCTGCAGTTGTTTTTGCCACGACCACTTGGAGACCTCGTATCTTCGAACGTGATTCGATAATGCTTGTCACGATGCAGCTTCGCCTGACAGTTTTATGGACCCGCGACAGCATGCTGCGCGCGAAGTGCTGCCTTGAATACGGATACTCATAATCCGCGTGCTTCAATGGCGACCTCAGTATATTGAACTTAAGTAGGCTGTGGGCTGGATGTTTGGAAAAATCGATTTTTTTCTTTCACATACTCTGAAACCTTGCGTTAGGCACGCGTGCGATGCGTGTCACTCATACTTTTATTGGATATCGTGACTATAAAACTGAAAAGAGCTCCTCCGTTTCAGGCTTAGGGAAATTTGATTTCAATGGGGGATAAGAAGCGATTGTAATAATCAAGTGTTCTTTAGGAAGGGTAACTTTATTCTGCGTTGTAGTTGAACGAAGTTTGCTTCTGCACGATTTTTCAGTCGATCTTCTTAGAAATAGTTTGATTTAATCTCACGACGCTACGTTTGATTATACAGTGACTCCGTTAATTGATCACGCACACTTTAGATCGGAATAACTTTTTTTATAAACGGACCGAACGACTTCAATTTCTCTGTGTAAGGCCAGAAGTATAGTAAGTGACGTCTAACAAACATGTTTAGTCGGAATTGTGAAAAAAAAAATGATAAAAGTAATTATTACAACTTTTTAAGAAACGTTACATGAGTGCTGCAAATTTTATCAAAATTGGTTAATTGGTTTAGGTGTCGTAAACGACCAAACGTGGCAAAAATAGCAGTTATAGGCTGAAAATCGTGGAAAATTGCAATTTTTACCACATTTTTGATCTATCATATATTTACATCATTTTTGTAACTTGTAACTTTAACTGCTTTGTTACAAGCACTTACAGTTACAGCACAAAGTAACTGTAACTTGTAAACCAATTAACCAATTTCGATGAAATTTGCAGCATCCATATAACTTGTACGAGTCTACAAAACACATTTTTTTAAATTTTCGTTATTGGCCCAGATAATAAAGTTGTAGTAATCACTTTTACATCACTCAGACATCGTTTACTAAACTAATTCTTCTAGCTTTATTGAGAAATTGAAGTCGTTCGGTCCATTTCTAAAAAAGTTGTTCTAATCTAAATTGTGTGTGATGAATTATCGGTATCACTGTATGTATGAGGCTGGAAATTAATGATTCTTTATTAATTAATGAATTTTCTTAGGAATGAAATACTCGATTCCTCGCCGGAACTTGGCACGAGACGCAATGGTCGTAATTTCTAACTCCACCACTTGCTATAGTAAAACCATTTCCGTCTTAATAAGCTTGGTACTCTGTATTTGACGTTCTCAAATGGAAATCGCATGAATGAAATCGTTTGAACTTAATGATATACACGTCTTTAATCGAGGTAGAGACAATAGGTAGGTAGCAGATTTTATTGTAAAATAGAAATTGTCTACATTAATTTCAAAATGCAGAAACTACATTTATTTATTCTCGTAATAATTTCATCGAGTGAGAAACACGATATTTTTGTATTCTTCGATTGTGTTCACCATTTTTCTCATAAATTCAAGAAGTATTTCAACACTAAATACTCGATTCTCGAAAAATTGCTAATATTTAAACAGCAATAATTTCGTAAAAAATGACCACACGATCGTAAAATTTGACTCATTTTAAAGCTGACAGCCTCTACTTTCAAAATCCATCATTCATTTTATTCCCAGATCTTTTTTCATGACGTAGCGAGCGAGAAACCAAAGACGCGTTTCTGATTGAAAATGTTACACATTCAAACGTCTGTGAAGACTTTGAAAAATTTTTCTTGTGACTGAAACCAACACAGATTTCAAGATCGAAGCTTTCTCTTTACAACGACACCTTAAAAATTGATGTGCGATTTTTTTTAGCCGTTTCATCGAGCTTCGAATGAGAGCTGTGCCGTCAACTTTACATAGTAGACGTTACACCGAGGGGTTATAAACGACCGAACTTGTTCCTCATTTTTGTTGCATAAAAATCGCAACAATTTCCAATAACAATTACTTACACATTAGCTGGTAAACTAATCCTTCTATCACTCCAAAATACTCAAATCGTTTGTGACAATTTTAAAAAAGTTATTCCGTTTTGAAGAGTGTAACTTTTTACACTCACTGAATATTCCTCTACAGGGTGGTCCGTTTAAATAAGAACACCTAAATATCTCTTCAGATTATTGTGATGCAAAAATTATTTGTTACGTAATGTGCATGGTGTCAATGGACCAAATATTTGGCACGAATATTTTTTTCCGAGGGTCATTTTTTTCGGAGTTGTCAAGATCATCGATGTTTTTTGGTACATAACTACATTTTTTTTTTAGTGTATCTTGATCCTTGCACCTTGATCCTCGAAAATTAAAGTTTCCGAAAATTAAAGAACCGAATAGTTAGAGCTTGTGCTGATATTAATTCCGAAACAATTGAAAGATCTGTACAGTCGGTCATTGCACGTTTCAGAAAACGTATCAACGTAGAAGGACACCATTTTGAACATCTCTGATGATAACTTAAGAAAACGTGAGTGTTGTTTTAACAGTTAACACATACACACATCTATTGATCGATATTCTTAGTGTGATAAAAAATATTTTCTTCGCATTCGTAGGTGCAGGAATCGTGGCCGAAGATATTCGACATCAGTTCTAGGTAAAACTTTAATTTTCGAGGATCAAGGTCATTTCAAGGTCATGTTATTATACATATCTGAATGTATTTTTCCATCAGTTACACGATGCAATAAAAAAATGTAGTTATGTACCAAAAAACATCGATGATCTTGACAAGTCCGAAAAAAATGACCCTCGGAAAAAAAATATTCGTGCCAAATATTTGGTCCATTGACACCATGCACATTAAGGTGTTCTTATTTAAACGGACCACCCTGTATAATAATAACAGATACATTTATAATAATAATAGCATATTAAAAAATTTCTCAAGAAAATATTTCTTCAGAATTGTAAAATAAAAAAAGTCCGCTATTTTGACGGGTTCGGTAGTTCCGCGGTGTTAATGAATTTCCATCGCGGACCACGTTGGTGAAGACGAATTATTTACCCGCGCGGAGCGCTTTGTGATTTCCGTGGGACGTAAAAACCGTCGAATAAATCAAAGAAAAAACGACAAGATCGCGTGGTGCCGATCGCTTGTATCGCCCTTTTACAATTAGTCCAGATAATGAACGGTCTTCGATACCCCGTGTAAGCCGAACGCATCGATAATCGATAATTCAAACGACAGACACTCGAAGGCAGATAAACGATGATCCAGGAGTAGACAGCGATACGTGTGCAAAAGTGGTAATGGGACACGGAAGTTCTATTACCCGATTAAATCCGCGGATAAGCCTAGCAAATTGGTGACTCGCGCATTGAGTTATTGGCGTGGCAGATGCACACGCAAACAACACTAAGGTACCGTTTGCACATTTGACATGCGTATTCGGACGGGTATCAGCGTTTACTTAAGGGAGTTGTGTAGACCCGTTCTCAGGGCGGAACACGTATCTGGGAAACACGCCGATCCCGGAGTAATTATTCAAAGCAAACGCAAGCTCATGTCGCGGATCGGTAATGCAACGCATTACCCGGTTACCTGGTACATACAGGGCCACACGAACACGGATTTAAACAGGCAGGCTTGCGCCTGGAGAATCGGAATCGAGACGGCACGCTCCGCAGACACTTCGAAACCTGCGATCTTATTAGCCACGCGAATTGATTTGATAACCTAAATGCTTGAAGGGTTTCCGGCCCAATCAGAACGCTCCGTGTTCGAGCCGAACGACTTCGCGTACCCTCGTTTCCTTGGCCAATGACGGCTAAAATCTATTGGCTGGTCTCGATAGTTCGTTTCGTTTTCTATCGGGCCTCCGACGACGGCGCCCGGGTCCATTTTGACCCGGAGATGGTCATTCAATTGCTGGCAATTGCACTAAAAGCTGTTGAAGACTTTATATTTTCGAATTGATAATTGAAGTTGTAATCGGCCCCGTCATTGTACCTCATTTTTATTTCATAAAACGGTGAAAATAAATCGTACATCAATTTTTATGGAGTCGCTGGAAAGGAGGAGCTCTAATTTTCGAATCTATGGTAGTTTCGATTACGAGAAAAATGTTTTGAAAGATTTTGGAGACGTTCGAATTTGAAGCGTTTCTGTTTTCTTTTTGGTTAACAAATGTTTTAAAAAGATTTTTAAAAATCTTGGAAATGGACACAGCTCTGCAAAAGTAGAGGTTTCAAGGTTTAAAATGAGCTCAGATTTTGTACTGTTTGTTTTCACGAAGTTATCACGATATTAAGTATCGATAATTTTTCGAGAATTGGAAATCTTACAATATTCTTCATAAGATTAGTTTCGACTCCGTCCACAAGAGGTACACATCGTCGAATCCTTTCTCGCTAGTTACTGAAATGTCATCAATCAGTATATTAATAACTTTCTTCAAAAAGTCTTTCGACACGGTTGTGTCTAAGGCAGGGCCCGCTGGATAGCCTTACTGATGAATCCTCTAGCGGGTCTAGGACGAAACACCACCTTTCCTTTCAATTTTTAGCAAAACGTGGCCAAATAGACGTTGTTCAGATTCACATCCGAATCGTAACGTTTTAAAGAACATAACATAGCTAATTGTTTTAACTGATCGAACCTTGCGCCGATAATTCTTCACATATATAATATAAAATTTCGATCGATAAAAACCTAATATTATTCTTCATAAGACCAATCAACACATCTTTTCGAAAATTTCTTTCTCAGGAGTGAACAAAGCAGCAGAAAATTTGCGACATCCAACAGCAAATAGTTAACCCAGTTTTCGCATATAAATAGATCGTATGAATAATGAATGTCGAAATAATGAAAGCTGCATCGTACTAACAGGAGTCACTGTTGCTAACAGGTGTCCGTTTTGATGAACCGTTATTTCGGCTGAGGATTAGATTCGATCCATCAATTAACGGATACACGGTCTTTCCTGTTATACGCTATTATAGTTTACATACTATCGAATTGAGAGTGCGTTGTTAAAAGCAATTGGTCGTGATGAGTATAAAATTGTTTTCTCGTTCGATCGATATTATTAAATAGCGTTATAAAGACTGGCGGGATGGTTTGTGCATTTTTACGAACTTCCATAAAACCAACTTTCAGATTAAGTGACTATAATCATGAAAGTAAGCTGCATTACGTTTATTAATCTTTCCAACGTGCGTTAAATTATGCTACATTTTGTTTTTTGCGAAACTGTGTTACCTCACTTGCAATACTTCTCAGCTGCTAGGTGTGTACTTTTAATTTAATTTCAGTAAATTGAAATTACGCAAATGTAATGTTTCTTCTCAAATGTTAAACATGTATTTTTATGGTCGAAATGCATATTAATATTATAGTATTTTTATATGGTCCAGTTATATTATGAAACGCATTTTATTAAAATTTTTATCGGTGAAGCAATATTTTAAATATTTAGTTATGCCCAAGTTAAAAAAATTCTTAGACGCGTTTTAGCGAAATTTTGATGTGTAAAGCGGACTAATGCAGCTTTGTACGTAACATTTTAATTTAGATGAATGTAAAAAAAAAAAGCGACGGTACCGCGCTGAATTTATGAACTGTCCCGTTTTTGCTGTAACATATTATGAATATTGCGAGCACCGCGCACAGGAGGGCATCTCGAAAGTTTTGAATGCGGCTGCAGCATGTCGGGAGCCCACCGGTAAATAACAAATTGATAAACGTCTCGGGAAGGGCCGTGACGCGAATCGTAAATTGGCTCGTAAATACTGCATCGTCGTAAATGAGTTTTCTTTACGACGCATCCTTTCGATTGCACGTAATGCTTTCCGTTTAAATTCGCATCAAAGAGTGCTCGCGATACGCGGCCCTAAAACCTTCGATCGCTTGTAAATTTGATAGGCAAGTTTCGCGAGGCACGTTCGCCAACATCACGCGGATATTTTCTCGAGGCTGCCGGCGAGTAATCGCGAAATTCTTCGGGTTACGATTTCACGAGCCCTTTGAACTCTTCTGATCTCGGTTCGCAGCGCGAGACTCGACTATTATATTCCGTAACTTCTGAACGCAATTTTTAATCTAAAATGTACCGGCCAGAAAAGATGGTTCGCGATCGATCCGAAAGAATAATGTTTCATGAATTATTTCTACTGCACTCTGGTATGCGAATTTCACTATTTCAGATTCTCGTGAATCGTTCACTATCGCGGATGAGATATCTCGCCCCATTAAAAAGAAAATTTTCAGTAGAAGATGCTTCATTGAAACTATCTAGACAGCTTCGAAGCTACTTACAGTATACCTCTAACAGCAGCTTCATCAGGTAGTTAAATTGATACTGTTGTGTGTCGCATTCCGGTATACTATAGAATTGTCTTCTGTTCGTGTCCTTGATCAATGGCAATCCTACGGAAGATTTTAATTGGTCAGAACTTAGACTCTAAACCTGCTTTGTCCTCCGACACATTGTCTATTTTGACAAAGGGACACAACTTTGCCATTATACCGTAGACGTATCTTAATAATGTATACCGTTTGTTAGCTGGAAAATGTCATTTATGGTCGTCTGGTTCAAATGTACGAAATCTACGAACGTTTAAACTTTGAACGCTGCTCCTGCTGGAAATTATTAACACTAGAACCACGTCGATTAGACGGCTACAAAATTATTTAATTTCTTGAGATTGTAATTATACGAGGATTTATTGAACAATAATAGGTATATAATAAAAATCTCCGAATAAGTATATTATTCTTATTTTTTTTTAAATAATGTAAAATAGTCACTCTTAGTGCTCTATTATCTAATAATGAAAAGATTTATTTACTCTCATACCGATTATAATTAAATTAATCTGAGTACATTTTTATAGATTTGTTAAATTTTAGTACAAGTTTAATAAATATGGAATGATAATTATACAAGAAAAGTCGTCTACGTTATTTTATTTAGCATACATTGATATAATTAACCACATTGTATTGCAAATTAACGTGTACCGATATTTTTAATTGAAAATTGACGTGTTTCCATTATCTCGTCCATTAGACTGCGGAACGTTCTGTTTTCGCAGCGAGTAGACATTTTCAAAAAAGATAATTAAACGTGGTTTTTAATCAAACTTCATACAGATTCATTTCACTCTGCATTTAATGAAACGACTGACCAAGAAAATTCAATTTTCCTTCGATGTCTTAATTAGTTCGCAATATTATCGCTTTGGCGAAGCGAAACATTAATTTTGAAAGAGATCCTCCATTACGTGTTTTAAATTTTTCGATGATCTCGGAGCTGATGAAGTCATTAAATTCAAGGTTTTCGACCACCAACAGTGGCAATTAACGTATCATGAGATCTCACGCTGCTCAACGACTTAGATTTATGGGCTCGTTTTTCGCGAGTTGGCACTTGGAGTACCAAGCAATCAATACGTATAACAGGCTCGTATTTACTTGCAGAAATTGCACGAGTTCATCCAGTTTCAATATCAACGTGTCTATTAGTTAATTTAATTATTTTTGTATTGATATATTATAAGTGCATTTGTCGTGATTTGATACGAACGAGTTTATCAATTAATTTAACTATTTCTATTAAACTTTACGTTCATAAATATCATAATTGCGCTACAATCGTTGAGACTCGATACAAACGAGTTTATCAATTAATTTATTTGCCTTCATTAAAAGCAACATCATGCTATTGAATGCCATTAAATTAATAGATGGCCCGATCAGATAATTCTATGGAAATGTCGCAAACGATATTAAAATGTTAGAGATCTTTCGTTTAATGGAGTGCAGCAGAGAGAGCATGCAAGATTTGTGCACGATGTCTATAGATATTGCAGGTTCGTGAAGATGCCCTAATTTACAGTTGGGTTTTCCATGTCCCCATTTATTTGCGTCTCTTTCCAAGAGACCGTCGCAAAAGAGAATCCAAGCTTTGGTACATCCAGGTGATTTTTCAGCAGCTGGAGGAGACTTTCCTACGACACGTATTTTGTTAACTTTACGTTCTTCGGCTGTGTATTTATTTGATGTCCGTTTTATTTTCCTTATTTTTGGTGCATTTAATTCTTCAGCATTCCATTGGATTCTTTATTTTTGAATATCGTTTAATTATTCTTAACGATGATGAATCTCTTGCTGTTTCAATTAATTCTTAAAAATATTCCTGGCTTAGCAAAACATTGTACGGAAGATCTATCGCGCTAGAGTTAGAAATCCGAAGAAGGGTTAAGTAAGCACAGGATCTATTTGAAGTCAAAACATGCGGATCTGTTCGTTGCAGCTTCTATGCTATTTTTGCGGTGTAGCCGCAAGTTACTGCAGATAGTCGATTTCGGATGTGTGTGCAACGTAACGTGTAAGGTGCGTTCAATGAAGCGCGACAGTGAATTTTCTGTTAGGATAGACATTCAAGTGATATTTTCCGAAGTTTAACGAACGGTTAGCTCTCGGGGAAATTGCGAAAAATAACGCGGAAACCAATAACGATGCCAATAACTTCACTTTTATTTATATATGTATACAGGGTGAATTCGATAAAGCAGGACACCTAAATATCTCCGTTACTTTTCGTTGTACAAAAAAACTTGGTAGGACAAAGTTACACTGTTTGAAGGGCCACATATAACGGTGTAAGGGAAAAAAAATTTCAAGGTCATTTTTATGAGATTTCAAGGTTATCGATGTTTTTTTAAATGGAATGATATATTTTCGACAAAATAACGAATTCATGCATGTAACACAATATGACCTTGAAATGCCCTTCAACCCAGAAAAATGGTATAAATAAAATTCAACGTGTAAGATTCATTTGATGTATTTCTGTTACGCCAAATGTTCAAAAACTGTAAAATTATCGTAGCATACAAGGTAATCAACACGTTTCAAACTATAAAACCACGATGGCTGTGATCTACGTGAGTAATGTGAAAAAGAAATGTAAAAAAGAAATAGTAGTAATAGAAATGGAACTAGAAATAGAAAGAACTAGAAATAGAAATAGAATAGAGAGTAGTAACAGAAAATACAAGTAAAAAAGAAATGACCGTTCAGGAAAGTAAAAATTACTAAAAATAATTTTTACCAAATATTACTACAAAATCATTAATTAGTTTACTACAATGTACCACAAATTCGTGCCGGCGTGAAATATATTATTAGACTGCGGATTATTCTGCAAAATTAAAAATGTTTGCATTGATTGCAAGACTTTTTTCATCTCTTAATTATCTTATTAAACAGAAAACTATGATGTCCTGAAATTTTTTAAATGCGTACACTGCGTTAAATCCGCAGTCTATATATTACAAGGGAAATGAAAATAAATTTGTAATCTAACGTGGCCGCAATTACGACACCGATTTCGTCAACAGCAATCGGGTATTAGTTAATTAATCAGAACAATTGAGCGATCGCAATCGGTCCCCGGCAGGAAGTACTTAACAATCCCCTGTCCCGGTCGGTTCATGAATACTGAAAAGAAGCGGGCTCGTTAATTCAGCATTGGGCTCGTTCCCGGTTGATACCCGGCACTCTAAAAATTAGTCCAAAAGGCATTTTTTCTTTTTTTTATAAATGTAAACATCGCCGGTAACGACTTTCATTTATTATGGCAAATAAATGCCCGGCACGGTTTCTGCGGAGCGCGTCCGGCGAAATCGCATTTCGCGCGAGGCAGCGTACGTAGCGCGACGCTAAATCGATAACGCAAAACGATGCTGTCAACGTAATTCTGTTTCGGTCGAATTTTTCGATTCTCCGCCGACAGCTCGCCCTCCCGAACGGGATTACAAATTCAATTGGACCTGTTATTTGTCGTAACACCGACGCCCCGTGCAAACCATAAAAGGTGTATTAAAATCCAATAATTCCCATCTGAAGCCTCGCAAACCGTGTTACCGTCTCCCGCTCTTTCCGTTTTACCCGCACGAAAACCGTTCTCTATCCGGACCGAAATCGCGATGAAAAAAACCCCGTGCCGCTGATCGATAGATCGCGGAACGTATCGGACCGCTCTCGAACCTGACGGATCACGAAAATTGTCCCGCTTTTGTGAGAGGTACACGGAGGGAAAGATAGAGGGCGCGAGAGAGAGAGAGAGGGAGAGGGGATGGAGAGCGACATAGATTTTCTTCCTAATTCTCCTCGCAACCGGACGTACGGCGTAGTCGGTTGAATCTCAGGTCCGGGGCACCGCAGCTGCCGGATCACGTATATTTTCTTGCTGCAACCACAAATTTCCAGTTTTAGTCAGTCACCGACCGAAAGCCGAGTTACTGCAAATTGGCCAGAGTCCGGTCAGCCCGCACTGAATCGTGGGCGGAAGAGAGAGTGAGAGAGAGAGAGAGAGAGAGAGAGAGAGAGAGAGAGAGAGAGAGAGAGAGAGAGCCACAGGCCAGCGCCGGGAACAAAAGTTCGTACGGGCGCACACCTACAAGATCGCCGGTCAAAGGTAGACCTGCACACCACCGCCGGAGCCAATTAATCGGTCTACTTGCCGATTTATGACCTTGGTCCTGAGGTTACCGCGACGTCGCGATTTTATTGGCTTTCATAGCCACCTCATCAATCCTCCTGCCACCTAACCGCCACCGCCCCCTCCTCCTCCCCCCACCAACGCCACGACACGACGTCGAACGGCGTCGCTCTAACCTCGTTATCCTTTTCCTCGTCGACCTCAGATACAGGAGGACCTCCCGAGATATTGGCCGTCAAAGATCGAGGAAAATTAACCGGACCACCTGAAGATCGTAACTCAATTTCTGCGATTTTTTAACCCTCTGCCTCGCAGCAGGTGTACGGACGAAGTCCCTTCCAAAAGTAATGTGGGCAAGAAAGTAATCTCGGTTTTTAATAACTTCTGTTGAGGTTATAATTTTTTTCTTCCTGATACTACCTGATATTTGAAAGTTCATTGTTCATACCAAAAATTGGATTTTAAACGAGAAGTAATTTATTGCAATAAATTGTAATATTATAACTAAATTGGCGATTCTGTGGATTTATGGAAAAATAGGAAAAAAGATTAATGCTAAACGTACCACTGCCGGTCGAACGACCGGTTTTATATTTTTCATTCTACAGTTATTGAAATTATGAAGTTACTTGCATGGAAATTGATTCGATAAATTTTTTTATACAAGCACATATTGAGATAAAAATTGCACGAAATCTAAATAAAGTCATTTTCATAAGCTAAAACATTTTAATCGCTTTTAGTGCACTGTAGGTTTAGCGTTAGAGAGAGAAGTAAATTCTTACTTTTATTATTAATGCAATTTGAATCTCAAGGATGAGATAATTTGGCAGTACTGTAGAGATGTTTCAATACACTATGATACTTTATATAATATAAAACAAATTATTAACAGTCTTGAATCTTTCACTCACAGTTATTCAGAAACGAGTGAGTTTACATATCTCCATCGTAGGTCTGGAGAGTCAAACATTACACGAGAGTGGAAGAAAATAAATTTCTATTTGGTTCTTATGGCTTTCAATTGATTTTTATTTTCTATAAAAGTCCAATTATATGACCAGATAGCGTATTTTATGCGTTTATGACAAAAGTGAGTAGGTGTAATTTAAAGCAGCAGAAACATTAGAAGAATTTCAAGATACTGTTACATAATTTTAAATCAATTAAACATATTAAAGTTAGAAAATAATTTTCAATTTCACAAAATAATTTTCTATTTCATTTCAATTGGCTGCAATTCAGGTAGATAATTTTTTTTTATCCGCTGTCTATTAAATGACTGTAAATCCACACTAATATACTTTTTCGATGTAACAAGTATAAAAATAATTTTGAAAACAGAATCTTTTCTTTTTGTGTAAATGCAAATGGCCCGTATTTAAAACGTGCTCGAAGTAAGTTTCGTTTGAAAGTCGATGCATCGAGCCAACAATTATTTTTGCAACTAATACATTTTAGCGACAATGCGTGTAACAGTCCGAGCGTCACGTACGACACTGTACAGTGCAAACATAGTGGCCAATAGGTTACATTTCTTTGTTATACTGCATTTTGATTTTGAACGTAGTCGATTGCGCGTGATCTGCACGGGCCACTGGCACGCAACACAGAAAATGCTGGAATAATTGGTTCAATTGTTACACATTGAATGCTTTGTGTTAAAAAAAAAAAGAAAAACGCAGTGCACGGCAAGCCGTGTTGAGAAACACACATTTATTTGTATCCTGTATGCTGACACTACGTGAAAAATGCTCGTGTAATCGAATCAATTGAAAAGCATGGAACGGGTTCTCAGATATTTTATAGTTTGTGTTAAATATCACGCTATGGTAAAGAAACGTTGTAAAAACATGGAATAAAACGAACTGAGGGAAATGTGAAGTGTCCATTCTACACAGTGTTACAACTAGACCGTGAATCTTCACGATATATGCAAATTTCTAAATTCGAAGAGAACGTGTATATTAATAAAAAGGAATAACATTTTTATTTAATAAAACTTATGTAATCATTATTTTATTTACACATCTTCTGAGCAGTCAAAGCAATTGTCATAAAATTATACAATCCATTAAGCTAACCAAATTTGATTTCACTCGTGATATTAAGTAAAGAAGCAAATAATTATAAAATATATAATACATAAATACAATAATAATATTTTATATAAAAACTGATTCTAGTTTAAAGTGGATGAATTACTCGAGTCACCGTATATAAGATCGCTGAAAATTTTGTGGAGCATCCTGTACGGTAGAGGGTGTCACTGAAAATTTCGTTATCCGAACAACAGTGTCACCGACGATTTGTTCGGATAACGGAGACTCTGTGATATTTCGAGCGTCGATCGAACGGAGTCGAATAATAACAGCATTGTTTCGGAATGTTTTCAGTTCCCATACTGGACGTGTCGGCAGTGGCTGGCTTCAAAGCTCAAATACCTTGCGACATTGATCCCTCAACCAGAAGCGAGGTGGTGAGCATGGTTTTTTGGTACAAAGGCGAAAGGGATGGCTTACCGATATACAGCGTGGACGCTCGCGGCAGATCGATAGTCCAGGCGAAGCTCTGGTCAGATCCATACGTATTCGGTGAAAGGGCAACTATGAGAACAAACGTGGAGCCTGCGAAATTGGAGATCGATCCCTTGGAAACGAACGACGCGGGGGTGTACAGGTGCAGGGTGGATTACAAAAATAGCCCGACGAGAAATCAGAAGGTTAACCTCACTGTGATAGGTGAGTACACTTTTTCGTGTGACCGAGGATTCTATTGTTTGATGCGAGACACATTTCCAAGATTTCGCGAATTTTACAGTGTAGTAGACATTACCATATAACGCGATCAATAAAGTGTAAGAAAACACTTAGTATGAAATGTGCAGTGAACGTACACAATATTGTTTAAAAAGACGGTACACTGCCGCGAAAGATTCGCGTTTTAAATAATTGTCTGTCGCGTTATACAGGAGCGTACTGTACCCACGACACGTAAGTGATGCTATATGAAAAAATAAATTGACAACGGAGAAGAGAATTTTTTAATACGAGAGAGATTAAAATTTATTTTTGTACACCTGGTAATGGCGACTGCAAGCCTCCACTTTTCCAAGATTTCGCGAATTTTACAGTGTAGTAGACTTTACCGTATAACGCGATCAATAAACGCCTGAAAACACTTAGTATGAAATGTGCAGTGAACGTACACAATATTGTTTAAAAAGACGGTACACTGCCGCGAAAGATTCGCGTTTTAAATAATTGTCCGATCGCGTTATACAGGAGCGTACTGTACCCGCGACACGTAAGTGATGCTATATGAAAAAATAAATTGACAACGGAGAAGAGAATTTTTTAATACGAGAGAGATTAAAATTTATTTTTGTACACCTGGTAATGGCGACTGCAAGCCTCCACTTTTCCAAGATTTCGCGAATTTTACAGTGTAGTAGACTTTACCGTATAACGCGATCAATAAACTTCCTGAAAACACTTAGTATGAAATGTGCAGTAAAAAACACAATATTGTTTAAAAAGACAGTACACTGCCGCGAAAGATTCGCGTTTTAAATAATTGTCCGATCGCGTTATAAAGGAGCGTACTGTACCTGCGACACGTAAGTGATGCTATATGAAAAAATAAATTGACAACGGAGAAGAGAATTTTTTTAATACGGGGAAGGTTAAAATTTATTTTCGTGATTATTGGTGAGTGCGAGTTTCCACTTTTGCAAGATTTCCCGAGTTTTACAGTACTGTGACGTAATCCACACGGAAGTGACTCTATGTGAAAAAATAAATTGATAACAGGGAACAGAATTTTTTAAAAACGTTTACCGATACATGTTTATGAAAAATATCACGAGAAATGTAATTATTTTGCAAACCACGTAGAAGTAGATTGAAAAATGCTATTACCTAATTGTCAAATTCATCATCTTGTGCGGAAAAGTAAATAAAAGTAAATGAACATATACCAAAGAATAATGCAGTCGCATAACAGCATAGCACTCCATTGATAGCTTCCTCACTGGCGAATAAAGTGCAGCATTTGCAAGGCAAATTTTTTAGCACTGCTACAAGATACGGCATTGTATACCTGTCATCTTATGTGATATTAGCATGATAGATGTCAAGCCCACTCTATTCACCAGGCACGGGCGGTATTAAATGATTCGTTTCGTGAAAAATGTCGTACCTGACAAGTAACTTCGTGCTTAATTACCAGAAACGTATTTATGCAGAGCCGTATCGTATTTCGCAGGGTAAGATGCATATTTCGAACAAGTCGGCATGCTTGTGCAAAAATAAAAATACTAATTTTACTTTGCGAATAGCGCCAAAAATATTATTCAAAGATATATTGAGATTTGAGACCATTTTGGCCATTTTAAATATAAACTATGTAGAAAATAAAAGACAGTGACAAGGTATCGCTTAAATGAAATGTCACTTCAAGAAATTTTAAGCTGTTGATATTTATGGAACTTGCTTTCTATTTACACAATCAGATTTTGGAGAGAGTACGTGGAGATCGGTAAAATGAATTTTTAAAGTTACATTCGCCGTAATCACTAATTATTAATGTGGTTCCAATGCAGTGGCCGAATCCTAAAATTCAGTGATGATCAAGCTGAAATGACGTGTGAAATGTCACGAGTGCGGTATTTTTGGAAAATTCAATTCGTGTGTGACATTCGCAGAGGAACAGTCTCCTCAAATATTTCAGATATTTATTCCTTTCTCGACTTTCGTCTAAGAAAACCAGTTTCTTACCGGATGTGGGGCATAGTCGAGGTGAAACCGTTGCACTCTTGAAGATGATAAAGTTTCCGTACGCGAAATTTCCCTTAGGTCTGCCCGTTAAACGGTAGAAGAGCATTTTGATAGTCTACCACGTTGCCTTGCATCTCATAATTTTATTCAACAAAAACACAATTTCTATTCTGAGATCTCTTTAAAATTTGTTGATGATCGAATGTTCATTTTTGCAAAATACCCACGGCAACGTATATATTCACGAGCTTTTCATTAGTAATATTAAGAGAAAACACATAAATCTACGTTTTAACAGTGGTTTGCTTCAAAATCGTTTCATAATTTCGTTAAAATAAATTCTGAAATAAAGTGGTGGAAAATGGTCGATTTGTGTGTCATTTCGAGAACGAACACATATTTGTTTTTTTTTAAATATAAATATATGTATATGTCCCACGATACAATAATTTCTTTTATCAGTTCATTTTGGTGCTTTTTTAATTGGAATTGCAAACATTGTTTCATTTGTGAGAAAAGCATAATTTTGAAAGCATAATACTTTTGTTACTATTCTCTTGTGACTATATGTTTAAATTAAAATTCCTTGGTAGACCACGAACGCAATAAGAATTTCCAGAGAATTAATTAATGCCGGGACACGTATCTATTAATCAGAGCGAAGACGTGATTCTGTAATTTACGTCTGTACAGGATGGCTTTTTCCTGCGAGAGCACTAATACGATTTTTAATTAATTGCGGCTAGCGAAGATTCAACAGGTGTTGCAAGTGTTCTGGTTCCAAAGCTGAAGAATGATGTGTTATCCTGTATTATTTAAGCAACGTGCGACTTCGTTTCACGGTGTGTCACTCCTCGGTGTTTTATAACGCAAGAATGCAGTAAGCATTTAAACCCAAACCGTTTGCTCGTGATTTAGGATTGTTTCGCGGCAGTAACCGCGTTCATGGTGCTTAATGGCATTCACATTGCTAATCTCAGAGGTACGTGTATGCGCGTATGTATAATGGGCTCAACACATACAGTTTCTTGCCTTCAAATGACGATTGCGATTAAACTTGGCCGTGGCTTTTCAAGAAATAGAATTTTAGAAAAATGTAGGAGAGTTTAACGACGATCAAACGTTTAATGATATCTAAACCGGTAAAAAATTAGATTCAATAGTATTTCTAAAGTGACGTTACTGAAAATTCATTTTATTATTGTTGCTACGAACAGTTCCAAATTCTTGGATTTTTTACCGATTTTTACAGAACTTTTAAATATAGTTTTTTAAAAATAACATTAAAAATCAAATATACTAAATGGTTTTATTTTGATGCACTGAAATTTATTTTACTTAAATTCAGTTTTGTTGCTACCCTGCCAAAAACAATTTCGAATTCTTAAATTTTTTACTTGTTTATATGGAATTTTTAAATATAATTTTTTGAAGAAGCGAATATTCGAATTTTTTAACATAATTTTCTAAAGTAGTGAATATTCGAATTTTTGAACATAATTTTTTGAAGAAGTGAATATTGCAATTTTTAAATATAATTTTTTGAAGAAGTGAATATTGGAATTTTCAAATGTAATTTATTAAAGACGTGAATATTGCAATTTTGTATTCCCAAAAGATTGATTGATTCGTGAAAAATTGTTTAAATTAATTTTTGAACGAATTTCACTTTAAGGAATGTTTGAAACGCAATATTAGCAATGCAAGCAGTTATCAGTTTCACTGGAGTTCCACGTACTCCTTTGGAGAGCTTGTACTTCATTCGTATTCAGTGCTGAAGTGGAGCAGATTGATCTTCCTTGTTATTAGTTTACATAGAAATGACATAAGCATTTCAAAGGAATACGGCAGACTCTGCGGAAGCTACATATTTCAGGTTTCGATTTTAATAATGTCGATATATTCGACACTATTGCGATTCGCGTGCTATCGGTGGAAATGTTCAAACTTGCATCTCAAACAAGTACGAAATGAATTATGCACGTTGGTCACACAGTATTTCTGAATAGACTGTCAACTGTACAGTATTGTTCCTGAAATAGTATTGCAGCTATGAATTAGTACAAAATTTGATAGCTTATAAAACAAATAATAAAATATAGATATAAAAGAAATGAACAGTGAACAATACAGTATCATTATTAAAATAGAGTATGAGAATAGAGAGATTAGGAGAAAAATTAAAGTAAATAAATTTAGAGATAGACAAGCACTGAAATTGATTTAAATGTTTTACCTTATAAAAATGACAAGACTGCAATTTACTCGGATCGTGTACAATTTCTATTATAGTATCTGCTGTATAATTTTAATAGTGGCTAAATAAAAAATACGAAACCGGTTAAGACACAAATCTTGAGAAAATATTAGTAATAGATTAACAGGAAACTTACGAATAAAGAAATTTCTATAAACCCATAAGGCTTGAGTATCAAGTTAAATTCCCCAATCAAGGTAAGGTATGATTCTGTCAGTCGTATTGTCGCGGAAATCTGGAGATGAGTATGAATAAGTGCAGTACGTAGCAGGGAAATCTTTCAAAAGATTCGGCAGAGCTCGCCGCGATGCGCCATGACTCACATAAATTGAACTTCGTGACAGTGCCACCAAACAAGCCGGCGATTTACACCGGCGTCGGTCGAAGTTTGGCTAAGATACAGCAGCCGTTCAACGAGGGTAGCGAGTTGTCCTTATTATGCGAGGTAATCGGGGGTTCACCGCCTCCGAATGTCACGTGGCATTTCGAGGGGAGGCTGCTGGATGATACGTACACCTTGGAACACGGGGACATCACGATAAATCGGCTTGATACCTCGAAGGTCACGAGAGAGTTCCGCAGGGCGAAGTTAACTTGCCGGGCGAGCAACACGCATCTCATCCCTCCTCAGACATCCGAGATCGTTCTAGATGTCAATTGTGAGTAAGAGACTCTATTTACTGAACACGTCCCTTGATATTCAGATTTCTTTGAATACGCCATTTCGTTAAATATTAAACACGTTCGGCCCTCCGTTAGACTCTGAAATGTTAACATTTCTCTATCCAAATAGAAAATATTGAGGGACGTCAAAATGACTCTTAAGATCTATTAGTACAGTGTTTTATCGATAAATGTCCGAAGTGTCTAGCCTATAATTGTCCCAAAACTATCTCCACTACAGCGTATACCCCGTGAGGGGTCCTGAAGCTCGAGACCACTACTAATCCAGTGACAAAACTTCGTTGGTCAAAGTTCCATAAAAAATAATGAGAAATGAAGAAGGTTTGTTATTGGATTAGTTTACATGTTTACACTTTTCGGTGATTGAGGCCCTCGGACTTCGTTGTCCTTTTCTATGTTCGACAGAAGTCAAAGAATACTACACCTGACGGATAATTGTCCCCGGCCGGATCTTTGGACAATTATCAATAAAACTCTGTAGTAATTATTTTATGTTCATTTACAGCTTCGAATAAAAATATAGCAAATTATTTACAGTGATTTTCGATCTGAACATTCCAAATACGTTGTAGTAATAAAAATAATATAGTAGTAAAAATAATATTACGTTGTGGTAGTTTGTCTTAAATATTAAGCACAATCAGGATTTCGCCTAACCGCGCCCGTTGACTTCCAGTGAAACCGTTGGTAGTGAACATAACGAACAAGGAGTCTCATTTGTCGGCCCTGAAAACGTACGAAATCGAATGCGTCAGTTCAGGCTCTCAGCCGGACGCTGTGTTTACTTGGTGGAAAGGGAAACATCTGGTGGAATACATGGCCAGAAATGTGAGTATTACACTTTTGAATCAGCCGTGGTCACGGGAGAATTCCTCAGCTGCGACATGGACGTGTCCGCTGGCTTAGATTCTGAGTTCTTCGTAGTTTGTAGTTAATCCGAACATTACGAGAAGTGTGTTGAGTTATGTACCGACCATGGAGGACGATGGGAAATATCTGACATGTCGGGCCGAGAACTCGGTTGTACCTGATAGCGCTTTAGAAGACAAATGGCGGCTGCTAGTCTATTGTGAGTGTTACCAAATGTTAATTCTACCCATTAATTTGCAGCATTGATTTCGTATCAGTCCGGCGATAATTTGGAACAATTTTTGGTAGAGTTGGAAACAATAATTTCCATTTTCTTTGTATTTTATAAATGATTATTTTCGAAAAAGGATTCGTAGCAGCGATTTGGAACAGCTGCAATGATTTTGAATATTTCCTCGAATTTTGCGTTGTTGATTTCATTCGAATTGTTGCTCGTAGATGCACCAATAGTGACAATCAAGCTAGGCTCTAGTTTAAAGGCGAACGACATAAACGAGGGCGACGACGTCTATTTCGAATGCGACGTTCAAGCGAATCCGAACGCGTACAAGATGGCCTGGTTCAAAGACGGCAAAGAATTGCATCAGAACACGACAGCTGGAATTTTCCTTCACAGCGGACAATCTCTGGTTTTGCAACGCGTGACTAGAAATTCCGCCGGTGAATATTCCTGCATGGCGACCAATATCGAAGGGAAATCCACCAGCAAACCAGTGAAACTCGAGATAATGTGTGAGTATCAAATATTTGAGATTTAACGTTTAACCATTCAGAAAAATGTCTAAGTGGAACTGTTCGGTATTAACTAAACGAACAGTCACGTTTAAATTAACAGCAATATACGACCGATGAGATATTCGAAGAATGTGCTCGGTACAAGTACAATTAAACCAGCATTTTCTTTTCTGGGAGTACTATTGTTTCAAAGTCGATTGATCTGTAGAATTCGGACGAAAGTAGTACGTTAATGACAATTATAAGAAAGAAAAATTCGGCAAACTTTTTTAGCAGATCGATAACGAAAGTTTCGAGAGAAAATCTATATAAATAAGTTTATAAAAATTCTGTTTTACAGTGCTATTAATTATGAGATTGTAGTGTTACAGTCCCCAAATTCATCTTGTTCATATCTTAAGATCACAGCAACACTACATGCCTCTTTCGCTGAGGGGACCAAAAATTGTCAACTTTTCTGAATGTAATATTACGCAATTCGACGAGAAAATGATGAAACTTTAAATTCTAGTGCGCGGGATCCAAGACAACCCAGATCTAACCCACTACATTTAACTTCCAAACGAGTGAACTCCGTCCATTGAAACTTGAATTCCGCGCACTAGAATTCATAGTTTTATCATTTTTTTCGTCGAATTGTATAATTTTACATTCGGAAAAGTTGAAAATTTTTGGTCCAACGAGCGAAAGTTCAGTCCGTTCCTCTACCAAGCGTCCCAGCGTCCACCTCTCTGGTATCCTCCGGTTTCCCTCCATCGTTTATCGTTCCGTTCTTTCCGTGGCAAACGGGTAGAGCAGGGTTGACAGTCGGAATCGTTCCCTGTCGCATTTTCAGACGCACCAATCTGCAAGGACGGCTCTTCCACTCAAGTGGTCGGCGCCCTGAAGCACGAGACGATCTCGCTGGTCTGCGGTGTGCAATCGAAACCACCACCGACGACTTTCCACTGGACCTTCAACAATTCCGGCGAGCTGATGAACGTGCCGTCGAATAGATTCACGCAGGTCAAGCCGCTGAGCCTGATCACGAACCACTGGCACGGCTCCAGGCTGAATTACACGCCAGAAAACGACATGGACTACGGGACTGTCGCGTGCTGGGCCAAAAACCGTATAGGGGAGCAAAAGACGCCCTGTCTTTTTCAGATCATCGTCGCCGGGAAGCCCTATCCCCTACAGAACTGTACAGCTCTTCAGTCTACCGGACCCTACGCGTATCGAATGGGTAAGCGACACTTTACTCTCTATCTCTCTCTCTCTCTCTCTCGCTCTGTCTCTAACACAGAGACACACACTCAGATAGGCTTCGAATCATCCCTCCTCCCTTTCTGACCTAAATAGCGCTAACTACACCATTACGGTCGGCCCCATCATCGAGGATGACGGTTTACGGTCGATAGCCTTGTTGTGTTCAACAGCTTGTTTCCTATTGTGACCCGTGAAAAGCGAAGGTGACCAATCGTGCGTGAAAAAGGTCGTGAAATTAGGCGCGTTCCGAGCTGCCCTCGGGCGATCCGAGATAGGGGGTCTTTCGTTACGGGAAAGTGACACCGGAGAATCCACGTGTGTTTGAGATATTTGATACTCTTCGGGGTCAGCCGCTCCCAGTGACGCGTTAAAAGTTACATTACTGTTTCCAGCTTCGGTCCCCTCGGTCAGGGGGCCCTTGAATTTGAGGATTTTGTTTGCGTCGAGCAAAATGATAGATCGTCCGATATTACACGGGTTCGCTATATTGATGGAACGCTTTATGCATAATAAAAATGTTCCGAGTCAGGTGGAATTTTTAACAATTTTTTAATTGTTAATTTTGATTAATTTCAAGTTATTCCCGCGTCTTGTTTTGTACCTTATAAATTTTTGAAAAAATACCCTGGACATTGCAAAAATCTTTATTGTCTCGTAAAAATGCACAGAATTGACAAGCGTGCCACTTGTTGAAAGTTGTGTTTTCATGGCTCAATAAAAGAGTTGATTCTCCATTTGAATAATGTATAGAAGCTGGGAATACATAAGTATTATAACTTTCACGGTTGGAAGTGCATTTATGTGGTGCGTGAAGGTCTATTCAAGCAACCACGCTCGAGTGTGGAATTTAATGTGCTTTATTACGAAATTCATGATTAAATGGATTATTTAGAAGAAGAAGCCACCGCCGTTTTAATTTAAATTGTATAAGCAGAATTCCATCACCAGGAAATCTGCAATTATTAATAACGTTCCGTAATGTAACAAGCAGTTCACTTTTTCAGAGAGGGAAATAATTCGTTTAGCCTGGTTTTGATAACCCAAATAACATTCGGATAAAAACTCTTGTGACAAAAATAGTTCTCTGCCACCTATCAAAATGACGGATATCAATTTTTTATTTAGACACTTATTTATTCCTACTTATTCTATAAAAATAATCGTACTTATTCTCAAAGAAAACGCAAATTAGTCACTTTTGTTGCCCGGTTGTTCTAGTGTTTGTACATACAAAACGTAATCGATGAATTCTGAACAATGTGATATAATTTTTTCACAATTTCTCTTGTGCGAAACAGGTCACGAGGATTTTAAGGCGACCGACTCGCGGGACGCTGATTGGTTGATCGTCCGATGCTTTGAGGGATTTGACGGCGGTTTGCCGTTAACTAATTACGAACTCGAAGTCTATAGCGAAGAGAACGTTTATCATGTCAATACGATTTACTTGAATCACACAGAGAAATCCAGTTCATTAGGTCCGGTTTTCGAAGTTCCTGGTCTAGAGCCTGGCCGTAACTACCGACTTCATCTGTACGCTGTTAACGCTAAGGGACGCAGCGATCCTGTGGTCCTTGAACCAGTCACGCTCAAAGGAGTCGCCATGTATACCACTAACGGTGAGTGTTATCTTTTAATCCTGCCGTTTCCGCTAAGAAAAATTCATCAAAATTTCATTCCCTACAAATATTTTACAACATTTTCTACTAGAACCACGGTACCGTAATCTTCGCAATATCTTTAAAAGAAGCCTATTAATTTTATTTCCCAAATCATCTTACTGCCAAATTAGAAACCTAAAAAATTCCATCAAATCAATGTAGGTTATTTAATGAAATAAAAATTGAAAAAAATTATATGTATGACATGGAGTAGTCCTCCAACTTTCTGGCATTTTACAGATCCTAATAAAATTTGGTACGATTAATATATCAGCGTAAAAATTAATTTTAAAACTTGGACAAATAGTTCCGTCACCCACATATGGGTGACATGGCAGTCAACGTGTTAAAGGAGAAATAAAAAGTGGCCCTAAAAAATTACAGAAAGCCTGGCGAGGATAAATTTTGAACACAATTAAGACAGCCTAATTTGCGTCGTCGACAGTGCAAGCAATTACGAAAAGAATGAATCTGGTGGGTACCCGACATGCTGGCAGAGAATCGGTTCGTTTTTAACGCGCGCCTGCTAGCCGCAAAAACGCGGTGGCCGGAGTGTCCGATAATTTATGGGCGTGGGGTCACGGTGTTTAATTACGCGCGTTGCGCGCGATCGGTTGAACGACATGTAGCATGATCTTAGGGAAAGTAGTTTCTCCTCGGGGGCGTCGAAAGGCGCGATTATGCGCATCCAGACTAACTTCGGGATCTCTTTCAGCGAGACAGCCGCCCTTCTTTTATACGATACGTTTCTTCGTATCCTTCTTCCGCGGACCCTGAATTAAAATCCCATAAAGAGCCCGAGTCCCTTTCCTCGCTGCTGTCTCATTCGAGGCGCATTTATCGCCTTTAATTTCCATCCTCATGGTTTATTCATGCCGATCCGTTGGACGAACCCACTGTGTGTGGAAACGCTTGCGTACGAATGCCTTAGGCAGCCTGCCTGACTCTCTCTCTCTCTCTGGCTCTCTGGCTCTGTGTATGTGTCCGAGCACGTCCCGCGACGCGAGCTCATCTTGGATCTCGGTTGCGCGCGTTTACCCGGTAGCTGCTACCGTTCGCTGTGTGCCGCCGACTGCATCCACAGTTCCATTCAAACTTCTTAAAATCCTTTCAAAATCGTTTTAACCGGATTGCACGCCCCTGTCATTTTCCACTGGTTACGATCGTAACGTGTGAGCGCGCCGCTCGGATAAGATCCGCGTTTCAAAAATGTTATCCTCCCTCGAAAATACACTCCTCCGAAAAATAGTCATTGTACGCTGCCTAGGAAATTGGGGAAATCTTTGGAATGTTGATCCGAATCACCGAGAAAATACTTAATAGTGATTTTCACAATTATTTTTATGTAGCATTGAACAAAAAATGAAACAAGTTTTGTAGATAGAAATCTAGAAAAGCAATTTTTAACCAAATTTTTATATGGTTTGTATTCATTCGAATGCATCTTTTGTTTTACAGGCTTATGGAGGTTACTTAATTTATAAAATTTATTGTCATGTCGTCTTATATTTTTTAAAGTTAAATATGCTTTGTAAAGTGTGAATATACAAATATAAATTTCTTGTAAATATTTTCTACTCAGTTTTTCAATAATGGTTGTATTCGTTACCAGAAATAATGATTTTATATTCAGAATCAATACCATTAAACTCTTAGATAAGTAGAATAGGTCTGTCATAGTCAGACACGCTATCGCTGCATTCTAAACTCAAAGAAGTTGCAAATTAAGTTAGAAGATTTTTAACTAGAACATTATTTATCTCTTCCGACAAAATCCTTACTGCTAGCTAACGTTTAGTGTTCGCGAGATTAATAAATATTTTATACATAGAAAACAATTGCTAATCCATTTGAATACATTTCTAATCATATACGGGGTGAGTCACCTAACGTTTGCACCTCAAATATCTTTGTTGTTTCCAAAGATACGTCAAATGTTTGAAGGACAAGGTAATGTTATTTTTATATTTTTTTTAGAAATCTGAAGGTCATGTTCAGTTTTCTGAAACATAAAAAGGCAAGGAATTCTACAAGAGCCTGCACCGTATTTTCTTTCGCCGATGTTCATTAAAAGTTTCGAATGCATTTCGTTGATGTCTGCAGTGAACAGTCAAATTGATCTCGTCTCATTTTTGTAATTCGTAACTTGTTCAAGACTTAGAGCAATCAATAAAGACATGTTCCCAGAAGACACACATTTGTGAATAAACAAATCTACTTGTAAGAGATTTCGTTTTATTATGGACAGTTGTAGACGTTATCCCAATTTTGGCACGACGCTGCATTTCGAAACGTAATTGGTAGCTAGTTATTAAAATACTTAGCTGAACTATAGTCTTCGTAGGTAAGCGAGCCGGCGTACACCGAAATCCGGGATTTCTTCTCTAATTTCATTTAAACTTGGGACTAGAGCATTAGAAACAGTTCCTCTTGATTACAAATTGCCAGTAAACGTTACTTGTACATAAATCAAATTATCTTATATATGTTCGCCTCGGCATAGATATGTATAGGTCGGCAGACACGCGCGCGTAGTCGAGCATGTACACGTGGAACGTTCGTCCGCTAACGAACCAAGGCGTTTTCTGAATGCCAAAAAGCTCCGTTAGTCTTCGTCAGTGGTCTCGTTCTCTCTCTCTCTCACTCTCTCTCTATCCTTCTTCCCTTCTTAATCTTTGCTAACGGAAGTTCTTTACGTTTCCTTCGTGATCCAATAAATAAAGGGAAAGAGCGAATCTCGTTTACCGGACACGTTTGAAACGCTTTTCTACGACCAGACGACAACCACTGGCGGGGGTCCTCGTCGTCTGTTTGAGACCCCCCAGACCCCCAGGGAGGGGGTGTCCCTGACAAAGACAAGACTTGACTCATCATTTCATTTGGGAAGGAATGCCGCCAGCCTGCGGGATAGTCGGTGGAAATTAACCTTTGGTTGGTAACGCCGCGTTCTCACGAGGGAAACGGCCTGTAATCACGCCGATTCCGACTGTTCTGGTTGTTCTAATCAATCGTTAATTGGAAACTCCTTTCCCGCCGACAAATTACCGTGGTTCTTAATTATTTTTTAATTAGTCATGCGCTCCTCCTTCCCCCTCCACCTCGCCTCTTCGAGAAAAGAACTTCCGCAATTTTCAAGCCTCTAATTTACCGGCGAACTTTTAATTGGTCACATTGAGCACCCTGACGAAATCTTTGACACCCTGAATTTTTCGGACTCGCTTATCCCCGGTCGCGATTCAACACACAACCGTGTTGACCCTCGAAAGCAAAAAAAAACGCAATGCATTTTTTTGTTACAATAATTTTTAAAAAATTTATTTATTTATTCACTTTATACATTTTCCACGTAGCGTGAGCCATAAAAAAATCAAGTCATGTTCCATATTTCACTTTTACATTAATTTTATTGCCGAACTGGGACCGATAGACCCTTCTGTCGTCGCGCGAGGGTCGAATGTCCAAGATCCACCCCCACTCTTCCCTTGCCACTTCCAAGGGGCGAAGTAACTTCTCCAGAGAATCAAGGGAGGAAATGAAAATTTGGAATGACGTGGTTCTCGCAAAAATATTAGATGCATATTTTTTTTGCGGTTATCGTCTATAATCAAGGGTGGAACAGCCCTTAAGACTGAAAATGTCGAATCATTCAAATGACAATAACATTAAAATATATTT
>CM052209.1:4512364-4693040 GCA_028454225.1 Lasioglossum leucozonium
TTCTTCCGAAACTTTATGCGGCAGAATATAATTTTTTCTAATTTTTGCGACCCCTTAAAGATAAACTAGCATTTTGGTGGATCGTAAATTCCAGTTCCGAGCAAGAAACGTGTGGTTCCCTTTTGGAAAGAACGAAGTGTACGATTAGTTGTGGGAACTCTGTAACTCCGGCGAACTTCCCGAACGCTTTACACGGTGATAATAATTTCCCCACGACCGAGGGAACCGTTCGTCTGAACCCCAAGACCAAGAGGGGCGTCTAGGGTCGAACAACGAATCGCGCGGTGCGAATAATGAGCGCGGAGAAAAATTATTCTCCGCCGTGGGCCAACCGGAAAGTATTTCGTGGTCCTTGATTTGGAAATTTAATAACGGCGGCGCGATGGAAAGAATAGGCGTGAGAGAGAGGGAGGGAGGAGAGGTTGTTCCCTCGCTTTATCTCCGTTTCCGTTTCATCGCCTTCTTCCTCTAGCCGAATATACTTCGACTGTCCCGTGGATCGTGCGAATCGCTCATCCTAGCGGAAGACTAATAACCGAATTAAAAATTTAATTATAAATCGGTGCCAGTTCGCGTTTTACTAACGATGCTGCGTCAGATAGATGCTGGCTGAATTATTTAATATTTCTTTTTTCTGCTCGAGGTATCTCGATTGTTTTTGATCTTTAAAGTATTTTTCAGTAGAAACATTTTCAACGAAATCATCAAACGTTGAAAAATATTTGTTGCGAATTTTTTTCTGATATCAGTTGTTCAATATAGAAAGAAAAAGTGAACAGAAATCTTAAAGTGCAGTGTATCTTTGATAGAGTATACATTAATTACACACTGTACTAATATATTTTGTGAGTGTGTTAGTCTGCATCTTGTAAACGTCATAATATTTATTATATTAAATACGAGAATTTCAATTTATCTGTATTTTGGATATTTCATCATGATTAAAATATTTTTAAAGGTACTTAACTTATACTGTACGTACATACTATGTATAGTTTAGAGACACACGGTTTTGCATTTTTAATTTTCTCTCCAGCTCCAATAGCATCCGAGATATTCGAGTAAATAGGTTTTCCACCCCTACTACCCTTCGGGGTTGTTTTCAGCGCTTCACCATGGACGATTGCCGATAAAAAAAATGTATATCAAATATTTTTCAGCACTTTATCACCGTGCGAAATTTAATCAGATTCGGTGATTGTCACTTCTGGATGGTCCCTTGTTAATTAAATTCGTTCCAACGATATTCCAAGCACCGAATGTATTTCACTGATGAAAATGCAAGGAATATACTTGTATTCGTATGTGCGTACAAAAAAATTCACACGAGTCAGTAGATGGAAAGTTATCAAATCGTATGAATAACAATTCGCAACTGTTTATTCAAGAATGTTATTTTATAAAAAAAAAGAAAAAAAAATTAAAAAGAACATCTACTTCTATAGAAATATTAATTACAGAAAAATAAAATTGTATTTCGATTTAAAAGCTACCATTCATATTTAGTGTACTCTGAAGTTTTCTTGACGTGCCTGAAGGGGTGAAAGAGAATGTAGAAGTTAAATCAGAATTTTGCGTAAACGGAAGATTTTTATCCCGGTGGAAAAAGCGAAAAACTTGTGTACGGGAATTCTATGCTAAAAAAAACTAGGGAAAATACTGCGATAGAGTGGTGAATCTTGGCGAAACTTCTGCATTTCTAGCGCGGCGTGCAGTTCTTACATTTGCACGCAACGCGCCAGTTCCTCTGTCGGCGTTACCTCGCGTTCGCTCCCCCATCGCTTTATCCGGGGACGATACAAATTCTGGGGAACACAGTCGAGTGGTTCGTGTCAATGAAGAGATAAATCTCCTTCGAGCGTAATGTAACCGCGCGCAGCGAGAGGAATTTACGGCAGTGACGGTTCGGAAACGTTGCCGTTTGAAATTTTGATGAGAGCCGGTAGAATCCTGTTACCCCCGGATGGCTATGCCGGTAGAAACTTTTCTGAGCGCCGAGCGAGATTGAAAAGCGAATGTGAGGCGCGAGACGCGAAAAAACGCCCGCAGAAAGAGAAACATGGGAGATGCCTCGCCTTATATTATCGTGTCAGGCTCGCGGCGAAAATATCAAACGAAATTTCGCGAACACGAGTATCGCTCCGCTTCTCTAACCAACAGCGATCGATAAGTATTAACCCTTTCAGCGACGAACAGCCGTATCTATGGATGTATGGATTTTTAGATTTTTAATAAGGTTAGAATATTATCTGACGTGTTATTAATAGATTTTTATGTAATCTTAGTTATGTTATATTGTTGACTAATTTTAGCTAGTTGGAAATTACAGCATCTTTTTAATCGTTGAAATATTTTCTCTGTACATTTAGTGGTTATATAATTCCGTTCCTTTTTGTTAAGTTTTTAATTATATGCAAGCTGGCAATTCCTGTTAAAAGTTACAAAATAATATAATTAAAATGAGTAATTAAGTAATTTAGAAACTTGTCTGATTGTATTATTACACTGTAGATTTTTATGAAAAATTAAATTTGTTATGTTATATTGTTGAATAATTTTAGCGAGTTGGAAATTACAGTACCTTTAAATCCCCGGATTATTTCCTCTGTTCATTTACTGGTTATCTAATTTCGTTCCTTTTTGTTAATTTTTTAATTATACGCAAGCTGGTAATTCCTACACTTGTTAAAAATTAGAAAATAACATAATTAAAACGAGTAATTCGGCCAGTAATCGGGTACGGAATATTTCTATGTTTTCCGAAGAAAAATACATTACAGAAATGCAAACAAAGCTTTAGCTTAAACTTGTTCAGCTTCGATCAGTGAAAAGCTTTTCCAAGCAGATTTGACAAAATTCGAAATTTTCACATTTCGTCCCACGAAGGAGAATCTACAATACGGACTAAATTCAATAAAAATTGAATAGTGCAAGATGGCGTGAATACAGCAGGTGAAACAGAACGTGTCATCTACCATACTGGCATTGTCGCGTTGAAACCCGCAGTCTTTTGTTAACCGTTTACATTCGCTCCGTTCTGGGTTTGATTTTGTTAGTACAGGACTTTCGATGAACAATATTCCGTATTCGAACAGTCCACGTTCCGTCGCTTGTTGTCATTCCTTTCGGCAACTGATCTTTTTTAATTAATTAGCAAGGCACAAAGCAACATCAATTCCATTATCTGCTCGTCACTGAAGTTCCCAGCAATGCGAGCATCAAAGCCATTTACACATACATACGATCTTATGTAGGCGGTTTGCAATACTGCCTTTCGTTGCGTTCAATATCTCTGTATCTCCTGTGCCATTGATTTATAGTGCTTGTACAGTTTTATCGGCCATCAGCTGGATTCCAGCTCGTCTTCGACAACAGAATTTTCCACGTGGAACTCCGTAAATCAAAATTCACTCGACTAATTCGTCGCAATATTTTTCTTCCCGTCTTTTCATTTTTTTTCATAGTGATCTAAAATAGTATGCGTGCAAAATGTACATTATTTTCTCCTATTTCGAGATTCTGTCAAATTTTCTATCCTTTTGCTTTGCATATGATTTTATAAATATTCACTTCTCCAGTTTATTTGCTCTCGTGACGTTAGCAATCAATTTAAATTATTTGTCACGATAAAAGTATTTTTAAGATGTGAGAAAATTAATAAAATTGTGTAATATGTTAATCTCATTAGTTTTCAAAAGTATTATTTTTAAATAAGAGAACTCTTGAACTAAAATTAAAAGATTGTTTAACACGTTTTCTTCATGGTTCTCTAAATAAATCCTTCCTGATTTATCTCCTCAAATTGTGGACAAATATATCAGAATACTATTGAAATCAATGGAGTTATTTTATTGTTAGGCGATTGTGTATGTATAAAATTGAAATTTACTGTTACTGACAATTACTTATTTAGTAACATATATAATATTAACATATATAACATATTTATATAAATAAAATTATTTATATAAAATTTACATTTTCAAATGCAAACCATATTCTGCCTGAATTAAATTGAGAACTCAATTTTACTGTAGCATTTGGATAAAGACTTTACTGTAGCATTTACAAATGAGAAACATTTGCGTGCATTTTTCTCGACAGCTACACTTTACCGGACACCGACATCGATGTTTTTCTAAATTCATTTTACGTTATTTTCAACGGAAACGGCTCGTTTGTGTTTGTGCAACTAGCTTCCTTTCGAGGATCCTCCCAGCACATGTAATAACAAAGGCGGACTCTGTTTATACATAGAACTGTTCTTTCAGCAGCGTATAGCGACGAACGCACCTCTCTGAAACTAGATCGTAAAAATCCGCTGGCTGCGTCTGGAATAGTGCACCAATATTTGCAGTTTGGAAGGAACGCGGCAGATGCAAAATTCCCTCGAGGCTTTTGTCGAAGTTACTTCCACTTCATGGTCATGGACGCGGACTGCAGTTAATAGAACCTTTCCTCTTGGTTGGGTGACGCGAATTCGCTGGTTAAACGCGTACTCCGGAGACCCTTCAAACGGATTAAAACATTTCGACTCTCTTTGTTTGACGTTAACATATCCGCCGGAGAGACGATAAGCTCCTTCCACGCAGATCCACGCAACCAATCTACCATTTATTAATATTTATATCTTCAAAAATTTTACACGAACTTTTACAAAAATTATTCGCTAACCAATTTCTTCTGAAGTTTTTATATAGATCTGGATAAAAAAATAAACGAGTTAACATATCCACCGGAGAAATAAGTTCTTGCTACGCAGAACCAGGCAACGAATATGCAATGGCTTCTATTAATATTTGCTGTATACAATGCCTTAAAAAATTTTACACGAACTTTTACAAAAATTTTTGACTAACTTCTTCTGAATTTTTTTATAAAGATCTAGTCAAAAAAATGAATGAGTTAACATATCCACCGGAGGAATAAGTTCTTTCCACGCAAATCCGTGCAACCAATACACAATGGTTGTTACTAATATTCACTGTGTACAATACCTTCAAAAATTTTTCATTAACCGATTCCCTCGAAATTTTTTATATAGGCCTAGATAAGAAAAAAATGAATGTCGCACAAAATTGCATCATTTTCAAGAAATAGGAGCCAAACAGAGATCAGGTTTTTTCCTTAACAATTTTAATATGACAAATGATATTCTTAAATTCTCTTAAGCCATCCTGATTGAATGAATTCTGTACACTGCAAGACAGAAAATTTATTGAAAACTCGTAACGTAAAACGATTTGTCTAGTAACGGCTGATTTCCAAAACGGAGGATATCGACGTGTCGGGCCCTAAGCCGCGAAACTTTTGCGTCGCGGCTGGTGTAATAATTCCGGCGAAAAATTAGCGCCGGTGACGTCGAGCCGGCCGTTCCGCAGCAACTAATTGCGTCCGGTGAATCGACGTTTTTTGCGGGCTGCCTTGACGAAGGGTAGCCGTGCTATTCTTCGTGCCCCCGAAGCGCAGATCCCCGCAACGCGAGTCTACGAAATTACGCCATTTTTTCTAGGGAATACCCCCGGCGACGAAGTTCCGCGGGTCAAAAGAGGCTAATGCCTGAAGAATGCCACCGTTAGTAGCGTTTTCTGCGGGGTCGGTTTCCACGACGATGGAAAACGGGGTCGAGCTTTTAACCGCGAAACAGCCATCCGAGGACGATAAACAGATGCTCCGGCAATGGGCTGCTTGTTCTGATGAGTTTGGTAAACAGAACAGCCCCAGAGACCGGAGCCGGCCACGTGTGTATATGGAGGAAATTCCACTGATGTGTGTCATCGGCACTATTTAATTGGCAAACGAAGCAAATCCTCTTTGTTAGTTCAGAAGACACGGTCCGGGAAATTACGTCAGCCCTTTGGTTTGCAGATAATTTTACTTTAACGAGTTCCATGCTACGCGCATCAATAGGAAATTAACCGCTTCATCTTTGATGAGGCTGCAGCGCGGTTCGTGTTTGTGATGTACCCGTCACTCGGCGCCTTTGCGGAAGTAGTCGAAAATGCTCGATGATAATGGCGCGTATTAACACGTGCATCGTGTTCCGTTGATTCGCGGCTTTGCAGTAGTGAATATTAATTTTCCAGACGTCCTGCATTATAGATAGACTCGGGTCATCTTTGCGCTGTGGATAAATGTTCACGCGTATTCAAGTTTACCAATTATTTGGTATTAAGGCGCTGGAACGGTAGCATGGTGTGCACACACACCACTAGGTCAACCGTATACGTACATGGGGATTGCAAGGATCCGGGAGGCCGCAAATCATGCCTCACTAATGCAAAGTCAAGACTTCTTAGTAGTCACAATCGCTAGATAAAAGGTAAGTCTAGGGCGCGATCTTCGCCAAATGGCCCAATTTTTACGTTTTCGAGGCGTAAATTGCATTATTCGACAGCATGTAGCGGAACCGGTATACGTATACGGTTGACCTAGTGGTGTGTGCACACCATGCTACCGTTCCAGCGCCTTAAGTTGAAAAAGGAACACGCAACAATTTATTTGAGCCCTGAAACGAGCGTTCAGCTATTGAATATTTGCAAGCAACTATCCGGAATTTGGTCACACGAGAGAAAACAGAGTGACGTTTGGATATACACGAGCGAACCTAAAATTCCGCAGAGTCTCAAAAATTATTCTTCCGCGCGACATGTTCTAGAGCCGAGTGAGTGCAGATCTTTGTGGAAAAGTATGCGACAGAAGAATTCTAAAGGGAACAGGAACAGGCGAGTCAGATGTGGCACAAGTAATCAATCATATCATTCGCATTAAACTAACCTCTCTGGTGTTATGTAATTTTTCTGTGAAGCGTCGACAATTTTAGGCACGTAATATTATTAACGAACTGCGGACGTATCTGCATTTATGGCTTACAAAAATTTTCGGAAAATGCTACGATATAAAATTTGATAGAATTTAGTAGGATTTTTATTTGTTTTGGTTCGACGAAGGCTGTTCCCATGAAAAATAGGATTTTGATCCATTCGACTTTCTTAAAATTTGTCCAAAAGTGTTGGAAATTGCATGAACATCCGCAGTGTAATTATCAATAATAATTAACTAATAATATAACTAAACCCAAGAATATCACGAACATGTTGCATCGAATCGATTAAACAAGACAACGCATCTTTGCAGCCGAATTTAAAGAAAGAAATAATTAATTTCCTTAATTAATTCCATTTTCTCGAGCTGTTTGATGAGCAAACGCACGCCTTTTAAAAACACGTTCTGAACACGTTTTGAGGGCGGATCATCATAAAATTCTAGCTCTTAAAAATAAGTTGCAGTTCCAGTGGATGAGAAATGTGCAACGAGGTTGTTTCAAGGGCAGACAAAAAGAATTGCGAGGCGCTAAAAATCACGGTAGAAGGAAGTAGAAGGGCGTAGACACCCGGTGGAAGGGTGGCAGGGCAAAGTGGTTCCGTACTTTACGAAATGAAATACACCCACGCCTTTAAGATGGCAGCCCACACCTATGTGTACCATGCGACACTTTTCCACCTAGACCTCGGGGCTTAAATTATCATCATACTTGAAATTAAAGATTTCGTCGGAGGTCTCTTAGCCTTTAGAAAAAAGTAGAATCTTCCTGTACCTCTCATTTTATATTTCTTCCTTTAATTAATATCGCGCTCATGTAATGAGGTAGATCCAGGAGTCGTGATTTATAATCATTGTACAGTTTTTATAGAATTTTGTTGACACTTATACTATTTTTATACAATTTTTACTCTTACCAATATGTACGTGTATCACTTAATTTGCCAATGTTTCTGGCAGTGTTGCCTTGCCGTGCCATTTTCTTTACGGTTACAGTGATTAAAACGTCTTCATTGTTGCGCGCGCGTTTTTCGTCTAATGTTGACAATTAAACTTCGCGCTTCGCACGTCGATGTATCGGCGCACAACTTACTTCGTTTTTAAAAAAGTGGACTGTATCGAAAATGTGTTGGAGTGACTTCGAGCTTGAATCAGTGCAACTATGTTTATTCGTGTTGATTACTACACAATATGCTGCGACTCCCTGATTCCTGATTGACAGAATGCTAATATGCTAATGTCCTTTTTCTCCATCTCCTATTTATAACTTACTTCGGATTGGGCGGGAGCGCTGATAGGTTACTTAGAAAAAGAGGGGGTTCAAGCTAAAACGGTATTGAAAATGAAGTGGGAGATGGTCGAAAAAAGAAACGAAGGAATTTTGGACGTTTTTAACGGTCATTCGGAGGTACCGAGCGCATCCCCTACGCAGGTAGTATACTAATGGTTATAGCGAGTAATAGACCCAAGAAGCTTCTTGACCTTAAATGAACATGCGGAAAACATAAAACATATGACTCGACTGCAAACTCGGTGCAACGGTTTAGGTCTATAATAAAAAACAAAAATTTTGACGGTTAGGGTTCCTTGGTCGTTTATTGCTGCTATGATAATTTTGTAAGCGTGTTCGCGACGCGACATTCATCCCGAAAAATGTCGTAGAAGAGAAAATAATACATATATTTTTTGTATTGCTACATTGATTTTAATGCTGAAATATTGATTCCAACAAATCAAATTTTATTTCATCTGGAAACAAAGGCGTAATACATATTCGTATCTGTTAGACTTTGCTTAAAATCTTCGTCACGAGTGTAACTCGTTAAAATACGGCAAGGGGTTACGAATTGACGATTTTATAATGGAGCATCGTGCGATGCCCTATTGAATAAAAATGCTTCGAGTAATTCGCGAAAAAGTGAGCAGACTATCCCCAATACGAACTCGTGACTCCGTAAGAACACTTCTCACTTTTAGAGTACGCGCCTGCGAGTAAATGTGTACACAACCCCGAAAGTTGGGTACACACATCATCTACATTTTGCGGACATGAGCTTGTTAGAGTTAGAATCGTTTAATTGCTCTTGCGGGTGGTTTCATACGGTCTGTTAAAGTTTATTTAAATGAGTTAATCATCTGGCCTACTTATCGCCGATGTGAGTTCAAAAATTGTGCAATCAACCATGAACAATTTCGCAAGTACTCGTTCAAATTTGTATAATCATTGAAGTGAGATCTCTAACAGAGCGGAGTCAATTTTTCATTTCCATTTTGTATCAACATTAACTATTTGTGTAAACATTCACAATCCATATTTTATTATCTTCCAGAATCAAAAAATTGTAACGTCCAATTGAATATCGAATTAGATATATCATGATGATTAATGATAAGATTTTATTTTTCTTATAAACGACTTCAGTATTCGATACACGGGTTTTATGACAAAATGCTTTCCCCGTAATGCGATCAATAACAATTGATGATAGGACACTGTTGAATGTATAATATTGGCCGGACCAATTCGAGCTCCGCAGGAACGTTTTATATGCGCCGTAGTCCGTCAGCAATTAATAACAGAATACTAAGCTGTTAATTGGCACAGCCCAGCACGGCGGCGCTAGTATCTAGAATACCTGCTTGCACAAAGGCGGTATTACTTGAATGAAGCCTGTAAATGAAATTAGCAAGTCTCAAAGTCGTTTCAATTGCATTACTTAAACATGCAGAGATTATACAATTTGCCTGCACCCGCCGAGTGACACATTCTAATGGTGTTCCATTGTTTTATAAATATTAAATAACGCTAGAGAAAGACATTCCGGAAACATGGCTTGAGTACACAACACCAAACGTTGTTCCTTCACGCGAACAATCCGTGAAAATATGTTCTAGGTTAGTATATTAACATATTGATAATATTCGGATTAGAAATTGATCACATCTAAGGAGAAGTAGCACTTTAGTAAATTATATATTAGTCTATAACTATGAAAGCGGTTTAAGTCAAAATTTAAACAAAAACGAGATTATCTTATATATTATAATATTCAATGTAATTTTCACGATACTGCCAAAAATGAACCGTTAGATTGTGCTTGAATTTATTTAGTGTTTCAAATGTAATCCTTTTAATATCGCGAAACAAGAAATAAATGATTTAGACCGCTTTCATAATTATGAGCTCATATCTTGTCTTTCGTTTGAAAAGGAGGGAAGCATTTTTTTGTCAAAATATGTATGCGAAGGTTATGATGATCAAAGGGGTGTCCGCATTAGGTCAACTTTGTTAACTTCTTCATCACCGTGTTACATAAAAATTGATTTTTATTAACAACGTTTCAATGAATTCGGTTCTTGAGGGTTGCTCAGGAAGGTGTCCTTGACAGCATATGTGAAGGTCATAGCGATCGAAGCAATATTTTTGCGTGGTTCAGTTGGTAGACAGCCAAAGTAGCTATTACGCGATAATCGAGGTTTTGGCGCAATGACAGCCAGTGTCCAATTAGAACCTAATTGTCCCCATGATCCCCACCCCGTAGATCGTTCGTACGTCATATCGAAGAAGGCGAATGCCATTCTGTCGACAGTGGTGGCAGACATCCTCGAGGAGTCATTGCAGGATGCAAGAAACTTGGCGGTGAGCGCTGGCAAGAGTAGCGTGACCCCAGAAGAAATGGAAAAGTCGCTGAGGAATCTCTGTCTGCGTTTGAGCACCGTGCCGGCCTACAACAATCGCCTCAGCAGCTGGAACAGCTTCGACGACGAGAACGATCATCATCGTCATGGCGGCGGTCAGTCCTCGTCTAAGGTTGGTCGAGCGGAGAACGATAGTCAGTAGGAGAACTGAACACGTCCCTCGTCGATAAACAAAATAGGTTGTTTCAGAAGGCTCGCAACGACGCCGCAACAACTCATCGCGCTGTCACGGGAACTGCAATCATAAAATAGTAACGATCTATCGTAATCTGCGTTTCACGGGGTAAACGGACATGCTGTGAATTGTCTGTCTCTTCGGTGAATAAATACGTTCTGACCATTCAGTTACAGTCTTCTCTCATCTCGTTTGTGTTCGAGGCGTTAATTAGGAACAATTTTATTTTTTTTCTACAATTTTTACGTTTCTATTACTACTTCCGTTTCCTTTCCAGCAGAGACAGAATTAATCAATTTTTAGGCGCACTTCTTCTCGGGCGCTCGCCGAATAAAACGATCCAGCGCGAATAAAGGAAACAACGTTTAAAAAGGCGATTCGTTGCAGTATAAAATATCACGCTCGAATTCGCCGATATTAATAGCTAAACTAAGCAAACAACCAAGCGGCGAGGAAATCGGCTATGCTCGCAAACGTCACGGGTTTGCACAAATTTGGTCGGTCGTGTTCATACATGTCACAGGCGTGAACATTGAGAGGTTAAATCCACTTCCACTTGATACAAGCAAACTTCAACTGTTTGTACGCATCGCGATCTATTAGAGATCATGGTTTCGAATGTACATTAAACAATCGCGTGTAACATTTATCCGGGCAAATATTAAAAACGTTCCCGACACATCGAATTAACGCTAAACCCACCATCCAACGAATTTCAGATTTTTTAAAAATCATGTAATGAAGCACGAAATCGAAATAAATTGAATCTTTTGAGTTTTATAACGCAGTACGTGTCGATCACTTTTAGTATTAAGCACGCGATTAATTGTGATTGCTGGATTATTTATTTCAATAAATTTCTTTGTCGAAGCGCAAGCTTTAATAAAAATTGCACAACATCTGAAATGAATTTTTCAATTTTTATAATGCAACGTTGGTTCGTGCTTGTAATGCTCGATGGATTCAGTGTTGAACAATTTAGCTTTTGAGCAGCGCAATCAACGGAACAACAATCGGCTGTCTAAACATCGTCGGATTACGTAGTTCCGTAACGATAAAAAAAAGTCCAATCAATCAGCGCGCGTGAATATTATTCAGAAATTAATTGTATACATGGAAATCCAAACATTTCCCCTGATTGATCGTGGACATTGTTGAAAAGCGAGCATGACGAAGCTGTTCGTTGCGATGTTTGTTCGCCGTGTCTCCTATGAATTATATGAGAATACCGCAGATACGGATCGCAGAACGGTAACGATCGCGAAACTGTCTCTGTCAAACGAAAAAGTCGCCGCGCCGGTGGGGAAAGGGCCAGACATCGATAATCAATCGGAAAATAATTTCGGATAGTGAAATGGATCGGCCGATAAATCTCTAAAACTCGCGATTAAGCAGATATGTCGCGCTACAGAAACGAATGTTCACAATTTTCGGAATTCCGTCTATACACTGGCGAAATATATTACGTTTCTACACATATACGCGCGTATATGTATATTGAAATGTCGGGAGTAAAATTTCGATCGTTTTATCTGATTTCGCTGCCTTGTACCACGGCCTCTCTATCTCTATAACGGGAACGCTGAAACGCAGGCGTCGCTTTTTCGAAAAAAAAAAAAAAATAACATCTATTCCGGCGAAAATATTTACTGGCCTCGTATTTTTTATAGTGACCCCGCTCTGTCCGATCGGGTGAATATTTTGTCGAACAATGATTCAATGTTCTCCTAAAAAATTCTTATTTTATTTTTCTTTCTTCGTAATTCAGCCGGAACGCAATTTTTGTCCAACATTCCCATTACGTGTCACCTGGTAAACTGATCGATCCGGCTCGGCAGAAACACCAACGTTTCGTTCATTTTTGGAAAAAAGTTATTTCGATTCAACGAGTGCGCCATCGAATTTTATGCGTTCATGATGAAAATGAGTAGGCGTAATTTAAAACAGTAAAAACATTAGTAGCATTTAAAAGTACTTGTTGAGTCCAGCTTGGGACATCTGGTTATGGCATGGGCATTGTCTTACGCTCTTGAGATGTTATATTGTAGAATTTTTAGCATTAGGTACGCAGTGGCCTTGTCACCGTAATTTAGGCTATGGCCCATTCTTTTCCTTCTCCAGGCGTAACGGCAACCCTCGAAAATTGTTTAGGCCCATGTCATAAAACTACCAGAGCCCAGTCTGCCTTTTTTCTTTTCTCGTGTGTGCTGATTGCCAGGGTCGCCGGATTTCCCAAGAACCAGGCCCTGGCAACGTTTCGCATTTTTTATGGGTCTTTTCGTTGACCTCGGTACACAGCCTGCATTTCTGGCCCATCTTGCGCTTTTGTCGCCGTCCACCCCCTTTTTTTGCGTTTACCAACCAGGGAACATTTCGGGTTTAGGAAGGGAGGAAAAATCAAAAGATGGTGGAGATTCCTGAGCCTTGCATGCGGCTACACTTGGGACTTCCCTCAATTCGGTTCCAAACACTGTACATATCACGTCGCGTTTTGTACCTTGCCTTAAAAAATACAGTCCACTATTTATATTGAGAACTTTAGTTTTTTCTCGACCAAAGAGGCAAAAAACCCACGCCTTTCCTTAGTTGACACCTTGCGTGTAAATATACATCCAAGGTCCGAACGATCATCTTGGATCAACCGCGGACATCAAACAGTACTGCTGTATTATTTTCAACCTATCGAACGTAGTAAGAGAGAAAACAAATACTTTATACTTTATACTCTATACTTTACTCGAGTTCGTCGCGAGTCAGATAAAAAATATTTTGTATAAACATCTGCTGTCTAATTATGAGACAGTATATTCATTTACGATAGTTAAGAATAATAAATCGTGTGAACCTTTGGCAGTCCCGATCGGCAGTTCCACTGTTAAACAAACTAATAGTAGATAAATTCTTCTCGATCGAAATTTACGTTAAACAAACTGTCCGGTTACGGTGATCGGTGAGTCCATAAAAGCACCGTGTTAATTTCGTGGAGCGGTGTATAATTGTGAACGACACTTAAGAGGTGTGCGAAGTGGTGCAGGCGCATCGCGATCGCGACAATTGACGCTTGAATATCGCCGGGGAAAGGAAAGAGAAGCCTCGAGTATCGGAACACCCCCGTCACTTCTTGCGGTTCTCACGAGAATCTCCGTGCGAGTCGTTGCATTATGCACTAGGCATAAGGGCCACATTACGGGACATCCATTCCCCGAGTCCGACACTCCTCGCGACGGCTGCGACGAATTATCCGGCTAAATTCTATCACCGGTATCCCCGCGGAGATTATTTCCACGGAATATCGAGGATCGCTTTTACCGCTCTGTCTCTTGCTCTTGGCTCTCTTCCCCTTCTATTCGTCTTGCTCTTTCTGCCTCTCCCCGCCCATCCCCCTGCCGCCGTAGTTGCTCATTCTACGGTTGGTCGCGCCGCGACGCCCTCGATCCTCCTGCAACGCTCTCTCGCAGACTAGCAAAAAGTTTTTTAGAATCCCGCCGGGAAATTAAAAGTCCGACGACTCGCAGAGCCGATGACAACCTTCTCTCACCCTCCTGCACCACCCACCTACCCCCGCCCATCGTTAATGTAAAGCTAAGCTACTGGAATATTTCATTAACAATGGAACTTGCACGAGATCGAAGTAGGACGAAAGAAGCGCCGCGCTGTGCCGCCCGCCTATTGGTTCCCAGCTCTTTGATAGCCGACAGCCAAATAGGCCCCGGATAATTAATTGGTGCCGATCAATTATTTATGACTGCAGAACTCCGATGGAAGTATCGGTGGCTGCTTCTCGGTGAGTAATTGATAAGTTCGGGCTGAACGGTTTTCACGTTTGTTTCGGGGCCTTTAAGGTTTGCTCGATCTTTTGCTGGTCCCTTTCCGCGTACTAGTGCGCGCGAGGTTTTGTGTTGTGCGATTGTGACAGAATGGGCACGGTTGATCTTATTGGGTTAGGAGTTGTTTGAATTTTTGTAGTAACATTAAATAAATATATTTTTTATATTTTCTATTATTTCAATTAATGCTTTTTTATCTAACGTAAATCTTGAAACGCTGTCTTGTTTTTATGGTGTAAAGATATTTCAGTCACTATTTCCAGTACTTTTTATTCGCGATACTAAACTCGATTTTTGAATATATTCGAAAATTTCTTTCGTTTAGAAAATTCTGACGTTTCTAAAAAGCTTGCAAAATCAATGTAATAGGAAAACTTTTAATTCCATTGGGAACTGATAATGCTTCGAGAAATCATTTTGGTGGTCGTTTCTCGGCCCAAGCTCTGTCAAAAAACGACGTCCTAAAATCTTGTAGTATTTACGTAGAGCTAAGAATTTCTTGAAAACATTATTCAACATTAATGCAATTTTCCTACCAACGAGTCAACCTCTGAAACGTTTCACGCATTTCTTTGAATCATTAATGCAGATTTAACAGGCAGAAAAACAGTGTTATTGTTCTGCGGTTAATTAGACTTTTTTTCTGCAGAAAATGCGAGGCGCCGCGCCGGTGGTCGTCGCAAATATGTAACGAACGTGTTAAATCGGATCCCGGTGGCCGAAACAAAAACGAGGATCGGTATCGTGCGAGTTCGCGGCGAGTTTCTTGTAACAAGATCTTCCGTTCCATGGAAAGTTCACGCGGAAAACTATCTCCGGAGGTTCTGCCTTGAAACCAGTGGAACTCCGGTTACACTATCCCTTCTAATTCCCGAATTAAGATCGATGCTCTGTGCTTTTTTTCTCTCTCTTCTTCTCTTCCTCGATTAAAGTGGCGAAAGGCGGCGTTAAATAATTTACGAATCCCATCGATCCGAAGGAGCGTTCTTGGAACTGCACAAGGATAAAGGTGAAATAAACATACTAAACTCTTTTTTTTTAATTCATTTTTAAGTTGCATCGACTTCACGAAAATCATTAGCGACTGCAGGTTTATACACGAGTGAGGTCGTTTCGTAGATTCGATTGATTGTGTATGTTTCAAGAAATTGATTAGATTATACTTTGTCAGAAGACACTCAATTTTTTATTAACAAAAAACAGGAAGTCTACGAGCATGGGAACTCCAAGTTCCCGAAGTCACCGAATACAACTTAGAATAGTGAAATAGTGAACAATAGTGAACAATTGTCTTCTCCTTGGAAAAAAACAAAATTACTTTCCGAACACAATATTTGTTCTCACGAAATTTTTACAATTGAAAAATCGACAATTTCTCATCGAATACCTCTCAATCTCCCAAAGACAGAGTCGTCAGATGAGGGGAATTGATTCGAATCGAGGAGAAACAGTTACCCTCTCTGCCAGTTTCGGATTAGTCACGTGACTTTGTGACAGAGAGGAGAGAGAAACGGAACGCGTCACGTGACCGGGCGGAAGCGTGGGGGAATATCATCGTAGAAGGGGAAGGAAAAGCGGGGACAGAAATCTGGCGACTCTGTCCAAGGATTGAGTTCCTGCAATCGTTCATCCCTTAGCCAGAGGCCTCCAAGCAATCCTCCGTTGCGATCACGGAAGAGATTGTCCTTAAAGCCTGTCTCATTCCTGTTTTTTGACCGGAAGATTTCCACTTCCGTTGTCCCGCAGATCCTCCGAGTATCGGTCAGTCGAATCTTCGACGGTTCTTGAAAATTGTTGTGGCCGTGGTGAAAAGGAAACGACGACGAACGCCGGCGTGGAAAACTGTGAAAATTCCGTGAAGGGGCACCCCGAGGTAAGAAACGAGCGCGACCCGACGAAGAAACGACACGCGAGAAAACGAGAGAGAGAGAGAGAGAGAGAGAGAGAAGAAGAAAGAGAAACGTAGAAACGAGAACGACAGTGGTCCACGGTTACCACGAACTACACAATAGTTGGCCGTCTCACAATGGAGCGACTCCGGGCTGCGGGCGAGCAGACGGAATGAGTTTTTCTCCGTTTGGTGCCGAGAAGACTATTTTAGTTCCTATTCTTTCGACTCACGACACGCACTTCTCTCTCTCTCTCTCTCTCTCTCTCTCTCTCTCTGTTTCAGCCGGCCCCCTTTTCGCGCGGCTCTTTCTTCGTCTCGGAGGCGTCTCATTGAGGGCTTCTCTCGCCGAGCCGAGCCGACGCGGCGCGGAGCAGAGCGGCGCGGTGCTGAGAGCCGCGTGCTGCCTCCATAAAATTATTATTTTACGAAGCTTCGGGAAGGCGGAGCTCGGCCCGAAACTCATTTTCGAGGAGACGCGCGCGTGAAACTGAAATTAATTTGTTTTTGGTCCCCTCGCCCGACGACGTACCTTCTCTCTCTCCCTCTCTCTCACTCTCTGTCTGTCTCTCTCTCTATCTCTGTCCCGGTGAATTTGAAGAATTTCGGGATCGCGATGCCGAGGACGCTACTCAAGAGAGGGGCGATAGCAATAAACGTCGATCTCTGAGGCTTCCTGCTAACTGCAACGCTATGCAACACTATGCAACGCTATGCAACTGAAGCACACTGGGCCGATTCTATGAAGTACAGTCTTATAATTTTTTTCCAGTCCTCTAAGTGGAGTCTATACACAGCTGAACGTTTTTTATTGATATTATGTTACAAAATACAGTTTGAATAACATTATTCTTTTTCATATCTGGTTAGATACGCAGGTTGCATCATTTCGAGAAAGTAAAAATACGCAAACATGCCCGAATATTGGGTCTGGTAAAAAACATATCGGCCCTGAGGAGCAGAAAGAACCCTCTGCTGCGTAAATCATCAGTCTTATAATTGATTGCACACTTTCAATCGGAACAACTTTTTTATAAATAGACCCAAACGATGAGTTTTTCTGCCACACTAGATGGATTCTCGGACGACACGTGACGAAACTTTTGGAAAAATTGCGTTCAGTCTGAATTAGAAAAATATAGCGAAAGTTGCCTCTTACGATTTTTTTATTTGTATATATTATATACAGTGACTCCTATTAATATTCGAACGCTCTTAAAAAAACGATAACTTTTTTCGATATGATACTTTATTCATATTGATATGAACATTTCCGAGAAGTTACAGCAATTAGTTTCCTATATGATGTGACAAGAAATTTTTTTCAAAAATTCTTTTCGCGTTACGTAACAAATCAATTGTTCTAACTTTTCAAAAAAAAAAAATCCGGATCGTATGGTCCAATATTAAAAAAATTTTCGTATTTTTAAGAATGAATATCGGTGGGAGTCAGTGTGAGTTACGTATATGTTGAAAATTTCATCGAAATTGTTCGATTGATAAAGATAGACAGAATATCGTGAAAAACTGTAAATTTCACCAATTGCATTTATAAGAAAAAAGTGAATTAGTCGAATACAAAATTAGAAAAACATTTTTACGTGAAGATCTTCTGGTTGCCATGTTATTTGAATAAAAAGTGTAGCCAATCTAAGACCACACAGAATCTAGGGACCGAAAAGAGTTTTTCGTGTGCTATCATTTTCTGGCCGAATTCATCATGTTTTTTACATGGACAGAATTCCTAGGGGAAGGAAGAAAACAGTCATCCATCTCTAGCGTTTGATAAATATGTGTGCCGGTTTCACTGTTTAATTAGGATCTGATCAAGTTAGTGTAATTATTTCCGAGAAAGCGGAGGGGGGCGTGGCTGCAGGGTTTCACATAATCCTCAGGTATGAAAGGGTTCCCGGCAGGGTCGGTGAGAGACGGAAATTAATTTGTTTTCAGTTAATTTCGACTCTAGGCGGACCACCTTGATTGCGTTGAAGATTGTTTAGTCTGACGCGTTTCTATTCCTCGCTCTTGCCAAATCGTCGCCTCAATGTTTATTAATTATAATATCACTAATTCATATAGAAATTCTATCGCATCGACAAGCGTTTGTTAGCTTTTATAACTCTATTCTAAATTTTAATCCTTTAATCTTTTACAGTTGTTGTGGAAAAACACTCGGATGTGTTTTTTCTGTTCACTAAAATACTTATTGTGTTGCACAACAAGCGATAATAACAACGGAATTGTTCATCGTTTGTTCGCAGCAGAAAAAGATCAATGTATGCCATGCAAACTAAGTGTTTTTAATAACAGTTACCGAATGCATCGACAATTTCATACACGAATCGAAATATTTGACAATTAAATATTTTTAACTCCTAGAATGAATATCGGAGTTTCTTATCTGCTAACATTTTTTCGGAGCTGCCGTTGCGTCGCTGCGTTTCGAGAACGAATCAAATGGAGAAGGCACTTGTAACAGGGGAATTTATTTTTCGGCATGAATCGGTCTTTGCACGCGAAAAAAAACATCTACGGCGCTATGGATTTAGCTTTTTATTTCAGGAAATAAAAATCGTTTGCTCGACGCTGGAAGAAGGACCGGCGTAACAGTTAACGGCGCGGCGCGGGGTGAGAAAAAAATAGGAAAAAGCAGAAATAAAATCAGTTTTACAGGTGAACGGATCGATGGGCGGTCATCTATTTCCGATCGCCGATTTAAATCGTGACACTGCAAGGGTACCGCCAATAAACGAGCTTTACTTTGCGATAGTGGAACGTGCTAAGAACGGCCCACTTCGCCGAATCACGTTTCGTTCATGGCTCACGTGCGCAACTCATAGTTCCCATCGCGATCACTGAAGCACCCACGCGCACGGATATCTTTCCTCGGTTGAAAAGTACGACTCTCAACTTCCCCTAACGCCGCAACCTTTGCCGCATCTCCAGGTATTTTTCGAAATTTTTATATCTACGGAATCGCCCATTTATTGGCCGTATAAACGTCGGATTGTTTCGTAATGGACATTGTCCGTTCAACTGCAGCGATACTTCCATTTAATTATTAATATACTTCAGATTTTAATACTAGACAAAAATTTAGGGGAACAGGAATTAAATAAAAATGTACACCATGTTTTCATCATTTTAATCAGTCGAACGTGATGTAACGTTTACATAATATCGAAATGGAAATTTGCTTCCTCTAATAATTCTAATAAGTTGAAAATAACGTGTATACCTTTAAATTCTTTCGATCTTCCTAAAATTTGCGGATTTAAAGTGACCTAAATCCTCCTAAATCGATCGCAAAACTATTTGAACAATGTTACGAACGTTACTTTTGATTTTACTTAAATTCTCGAAACGTTTTTATCAGTGATTACATTCAAACTCATTGAGTATACGCACCGTATAATTTTTTCGTACAGATTGAATATTCATTCGGCAGTGACGAATAAAATTTTATTAACAAAAATTTTCCGTCCCGTTCGCGCGACGTTCGGCGGCATTTCCGCGAAACAATGGCCGCGGGCGGTCGCGTGGTTGCCGCGTGCTCCGAAATTCGCGGGATCCGTCTTCCCCGCTTTGAAACGGAGGCGCAGCGATTTCTCGTGGCACGTCACAGGATAATGCTTTTAGCTACGGCCGGTAAACTCTTTATTTCCGCGTGATATACGAGCGGATCCCCACTGTTCTCTGTGCGGATTAAACGAGGTGGATCGGCGGCCGGCGTCGTCAATGGACTTCGTTTCGAGGGTCCTTTCATTATCCCCGGGTTAGAACACGGGCCCGGGTTAGAGGAGACCTGTTCGCCGCGGCCACCGGAGAGGAGGAGGATAGGTGACAGGGGATAAAGAAAGAGTCATGGACGGGAGCGAGGTCTTGAAAGAGGAGAGAGGACAGCTGACGAAGAAACTGGCGGAAAGAGATGGCTGCTAGAAGAAGCAAGGCTGGGAAACCTGGGGGGATGGGACGGACATTAGAAGAAACAAAAGGGATATTTTTGCCCCGGCGAAATGGGGAGAGAAGTTCCAGCCCCTTCCCTTCTATAACTACCCAGGACCACCTTTATGCCCGCGGTCCCCCGAAAGGATTAATGTCGAACGGCACGCTGCCAAAAATGGGGGCGGCTGACCCGCGCGATAGCTGCGACTTTAAAACCGATAAACCTGCGAATTCGGGTCAGTGTACTACCGTCCGGAATGGTCGCGCGTGCGGGATACGAATCGTTGTTTACACATAAACGCTAATCCGGCTGTCTCGTATTGCCGGCCATAACTTCCGGAACGGCGATTTTTTTTCCACCGTGTCCCACCCCCGTCGAATATCCTCTTCCCCGCCCCCGCCTCCTCTACCACCTCGCGCTGAAGAGACAGATCAAGGCTCGGATGAAAGGATTAGGAGATTGATTCGATCAAACGGTTACTATTTTGACGTTCCAAAGCCTCGTCTGGCTTTCGTCGACCGAACGCGTTCCTGCGATCGTTCTTCCGAAGGCGGGATTAAACGGATATCCAATTTGCTGTACTGGTTTTCACGGATTTCTGTTTTTCTTGTCGGGAACGACTGGATCATCGGTGGAAATATCGTTTAAATGCGCGGAGAGAGATGGGATGGGACATTTAGATCGAACCGTTCAGTGGCTTTGATCACGGAAAGCAAGTACTTAGGACAAAGTATGCTAATTAAGAATACTTTTGTTCTTGAAATCATTTTTGAGAAATTGTTAGATTGTCGAGACTGTTTTTAATGAAAATTTTTGTGTACATTCTAACGTCACAATGTTCATTATTTTTTCTATTAAAATTATTGATTGACGAAATACAAACAATTATTAAAAGACAATTCTTATTTTGCGGAAATTCAGCAATCTAATTACGATTATCAAACGAAATGGCTATTTAATGAAAATTAATGTCACGGAGTTCATTCTGCAATTTTCAAAATGTAGTGATATATGAAGTTTGTATTTACTAATTAACTTAACACATTGTGAATTATGGAAGACGATGTTGTCGATCAGTATGATTAATATTTCGCATTTCATTATTAGATTTACATTCTGAATCATTAAAATTCCTACACGACTAGGTTATCCATTTAACTTGTAATGAACTGTTTTTCACCAATTTGCGTTAATTATAAACTGAAAGCTATTTATTGGCGTACCACGGCTTGAATTATCGATATTTCCAACGGCCGCAAAATTCAAGGAAAATAGGATTTTATTTTCTACGTTTAAAGTAAATAGGCATAATAATTCACAGTCAAGTGATGAAATTAGAAATATAATATTACGGTAGACACTGTACCCACAACGTATAAACATTTTTTTACATGACTGTAATGTATCTTGTTGCTGTTTTCCGTTTTTTGCTATTGTAATTATAATACCTTAACGTTCTTATTACTTTCGTTATAAAAAGCTGTGCTTACGGTTTCAGCAATTTTTCTGTCTCATTTATTTTACTAGAACACTACCATACATTTTTCCGAATTGTTTTACGTTACATGTGTAATTTAGAAAATAATGAGACGCTGTGTTTTAACCAGATTTAAAAATTAATTTTTATCGTGAAGTATTCGAGTGAACTAAATTTTGTTAGTATTTGTAAGATGCAGCAGAATTAAAGAAGAAACGTGTTAATTTCACCCCTTAAATCCCTTAAATTTTCTCAGCAAAGCATTCGATCGACTTTTCATATTTTAAATCAATTATTTCCATTTTTTATAATTTCGTGCGAATACTTTTGTCCACAGGAATATACATAATATAATTATTGAAACAACGATTGGTGTAGCTCTGTACAAATTGATTTTATACGTTGCAAAATTGCCTCGATCACAAGCGAAAAGATAAGTCGAAAGCGCACAATTAAATTTCCTCGTAATTCGTTTCGCTTCCGCGAGAATTGAATTTATATTTCTCCGTAGCACGTGTGCGCTGAAGTTGCAACGGCGGAGGCGGCGGCGGCTGCAAGTGCATCCAGTGAATGAAGAAGCTACATGTTTCATTCGTTGAAAAAATGTATGCATCTCTTGCAGGAGTTACGTTCGCCCTTTTGCGAGGACTTCATCTCGCTGTGTTTCGCGCAATTAAAAATATAATGTAAAAATTCGGTGTAATTCGTGGAACGAAATGACCGTGCGAAACCATACGCGAAGCTGTACTAATAAGGAGTTATGCTCGTCACGCAAGCCGTGCGAACCAACGGAAGAAGAGAGCTTTGTTCCCAATCGAGAACCGACCGGCAGATATCTATTTTGTAATCTCCGTTTATCTTGAAATCCGGAGAGCAACGCAGCTCGAGCAAAATTGAAAAATTCTACCGTGGATTTCGAGACCGCCGAGTTCCCGGAAAAATTTTCGACCAGAATACCGAGAAACGTCTATGTTTACGTTCCTGTTATCCCTCACCCTATTCCCTCCGGCCGGTGTATCATGCTAAAGAGAAAACCGCGAAAAGAATTTTTGATAAAGAAAACCGGTAGTGGTTTAAAAATCACCCGTGGCGAAAATCTCGATGGAACGCCGCGGTTGTTGCGTAAGCGAAAATATTGAATACTGATCGCTTCTGATTTCCGTGCCGCAGAATTTCGTTCGAGTATTTCTGACTTGTTTCCGTTGTAATAGTATTTCCTGCCCGATGGAGAAATCTTTTCCTACAGTTCACTGTAGTTATTCCTGAAATACCAGGGAGGTTCGGTAGCGGAAAACGAATATCTCCGTTATTTGTTTCTGGAATCATATGTGGACTACGTTCTTGAAAAATATAGGTAAAGCTGGGATCAAAGTGCTGCACGAACCTCGCTTCCATAGGGTCACGTTTCCCCATGGTCGACTTTACTTATTTTGCTTCCCTACGGTAGCAAGAAAAAATGAGGAAGGGACCTGTGCTCCAACCTAAAAAATTTATTTGACTTTTACCTTTGGCGGACGCCGGAAACCCTGCAATTTAAGTCTGGAAGCACGGCGTATAGGTGGAGTTACAACATTGACCGTAGTCATTCGATTGAAATAATTTTTCTCTTAACTTGGCGGAACTGCATTTGTTGTAGTTTGCAGTTTTGGAAAATAGCATTGTCCACAGAAGGTCAGTAAACTGAGTGGTTGCCAAGTGGCATTTAAAAGATCATTAAACGTTACTTGTTTTCGTCATGGGTCTATTCAGACCCAAAATATTAAAATTGCCATTCGACTACTCGATTTCTGGCGATTCAATTGAGTGAGCTGTTACATTAAAAATAATAGAAAAACTAATGTCTCTGAGAAATTGTTTAAAAAGGTTATACAGTTAATGAAAAAAGTGTTTGGACACTCTTAAAAAGCCGATAACTTCTTTACAATTGTACCAAATGACCTTGTCTTTTTGTGAGCAATTAGAAGCATTGGTTTACTAAATGACGTGCAAAAAAATGAAAAAGGCACTTTTTAAAACTTTTTTATTTGGGCCCTGGGTAACGAAAATTTAAAATATGCTAATTGCTCACAAAAAATCAGGTCGTTTGGTACAATTGTAAAAAAGTTATCGGCTTTTCAAGAGTGTCCAAACAATTATCACACTGATTGTAAATAAAACCGTGAATGGTCTTAAACATTGTCAATAATCGTAACGGCGAACACAGAGTGGACGGACGATGACTGAGTTTCAAATGGCGCAAGATCTCGACAAAGAAACCGTCCGGTCAGTCGGTTAGCAACAAAATGTCTGGTCCACAAAGTGTTAACCTCGTTGACTAGGAAACGTCCAGAGTCGGAATGCATCCCAAAAGCACAGTCACGTTCGTTCGGGGACTGTTCAACACTTACGTCCCGGTTGTCAGCGATTTTCGCGACGACTGTTCAACATTTACATCTCGTGGGCGACTGGCACTGCTCGGCGGATGTGTTGTATTCTCTCTCTCTCTCTCACTTTTTCTCTCTCGGAAAAAAGTAGTCTGCGAGTAGAACGAAAAGAAAGAAGAACAACAGAACAATCGCAACCCGAAAGAGCGATTCATCTTTGAAGGACGGCTCTTCAGGCAAATATATATCCCAGGCGTGCTTTCGACAGTCGACGACACCTGCACACCGGCATTTTTTTTCATCCTTTTAAGCTTTTTCCCCGAGGTAGATATTCGTGGAGCGTAGCATCGCGTCGACCCCCCGTCATATTGCGCCAGAACAACGGTTTAAAATAATTTAGAAGCGTCGCGCGGGCGGCGAAAGGGAAGCGGGGGAGGGGGGAGGGGACGAGAAGCGCAGGAGGTGGGCCGAGGACACAACGGGCGTCGTTGTTGTCGCGTTCCTCGCACCCGTGTCCTTTCGTTCGTGTCGACGAGAAAATAATGAATGTATGAGAAGGGATAGAAGGGTGCGTGGCGAGCCAAAGGTGGCTGCACGCGAGGCAACGTGTCGTTATGCCGGGATCTCTCGGCTTCCGTTCTGCCCGCTCCTTTGAGGCGCGTTTCTCCCGGTCCACGCGCGCAACGGAGAAAAAAGAAACCGGGGAAAACCCTCCGATGCCTTTGAAACTGCGACCGAGCTTTTTTAGACGCGAGCCGACCTCCTGGAATAACATTTATCAACTTAACCGTTCTTGCATTTACACCGACCCGTCCGCCGCGCTGCGCCGCTCGCATTTTTACTCCCGTTTCAGCGCAACTCTGCGACTCTTTGATTATTTCCGACTCGGCTTGATTAGGAGCGGAATTTCTGGTTGCTTCGAGAACGGTGGATGCGTCTTCGGCCACTCTTCAACCCTCGGACGGCGGAACATTCTTATCACTAGACTGCGGATCTTTGTTCAACATAAAAATTTACCATCTAACTTCCGACAAATTGGAGCAAACTAATAATTTATTTTCTTTCATAATATGGTTAATAGGATGAAAGTAACAGCATTTTTAAATTCTTCTAGTGTTTTCACTGTTTTATGTTAGGGCTACTCACTTTTGCCATAAATGCATAAAATCCGCAGTCTACTTGTCACTAAACTGCTAAGCAGAGAGTAATTTTCATACGAAACATTTTTCTCTCAGACAATTGAGTAAGGCTGCAAATTTTTCAATTCAAGGTCATGGTAAAAAGAAAGGTCGTTGAATTCATCTCGATGTTGCCTACATTGCTACGAAGGAAGTTCATGGAGCTATTTAAAAACTATTTATTTAGAAATTATCATAAAAGTTAATATCTATACAATAACAGAATAGAATTACAAAAATTTTTTCATACAACATCTAATAGATTAACTCCTTAAAAATTCAATTTTGAAAAAATCATTCTCTTCTAACAACTGACCGAACATTACTGTTGCAGCGATGCAACTTGCGAGGTTTTCATACGCGTTTATCTACTTGGGTATCTGTCGCGATCCTTCACCCGCATTCTGGCACACCTGGATTTATGTAATTAAAGTAGAATCCACGTTATGTGAACGACTGTTACGTAAACGTTCCGTTATACAAACGCTTGTGTGAACGTCCTTCTACACGGAGTGTCTCGAGACGCGTGGTGCAAGCGATAACGAGGCGATTCTACTTGCAGAGACAAGCAAAAATGAACGAGTAACATTTTTTCTGTGTAGCAGCATCCGCAAGCAGTAGAATTGGCTGATCATAATCAGACGCGCCAGCCGATTCATATTTAATATCACTCGTGATCGCCGACTGTTCAATTCTCGATTTTCTAAAAAAATGAAGCGTCAACCGAAAACATCCGATTCGCTTTTTTTACCTATAACAAATTACTCTGCATCATTGTTCAATCCTTTTGTATCGCTTTTAAATATTGCTGGATTTAATATCATCAGTGTAATAATGAATTTATAATTTGAATATACATATAAATGCATTCTGCATACGCGAGTTAAGCTGTTCAAATCATATTAAATTAATTTATACGTATCAATAATACTAATATGTTTCAATTGATTGATAGCAATAAACTTTCAATTTGACGTACGGCGTGCTGTATTTTATTCAGATATTAATTGTATTTCGTACAATATGCAAGCATATCTTTCACGGATTCTTCTATGCTATAAATGTATAAAATTCGTGAGGATTCAGTGTAAAAAAAGTTTATAATTTGAATTAAAAATATTTCTTAATTAACTGAATTCGTTCAATTTCGTTGGCTTTTTTGGGGGTCGCAACGTGTCAATAATAATTTCTCGAAAAATCGCTAAAGAAACCTGCTCGTACGCGAAATATTAAAACGCTTTAGCCGGAATCCGAGGGGAACACTTTCGCGCAGGAATCAAGTGCAATTACCCTGGCTGGGTGCGAGAGGGTGTGAGGGGGTGTGGGGAGAGGGGGAAAAAGAGCGTCGTACGTGACATTATTGCAACAAGCAAGACGATTTGCAGTGGCGGAAGTTGAACGAGAAGGAAAAGTACAAAACCATAAGCAGCAACGGCGTCGGCGGTGGGCCACGGACGAAAAGCGTCGCTGGAACGAGAGGAAACCCTCCCTTCCCTTCCCTCCCCAACCCTATCCTCTCTCTCTCTCTCTCTCTCTCTCTCTCACCCTCTCGCTGTCTCTCGCGGACCAACAGAGATAAGACCGTACTTCCACGGAGTTGAACCGTGGTAAGCGCGGGACTAAAAGTTCGTTCTGCTATCAGTTGCCACGCGGAAAGTAAGGAACCTCCGTTACTTTTACCTCTTCGGTAACTGTAACTCAGAAACGCCCAGAGAGTTTGGTATAAGTTATTTTATTAAATCCACGCCCTTCCCCTGAAACGGCTAGTAGCCTGTCCCGGGGTTCGTCGTTCAGGAAACCATTGTTACAAAACGAAGCCCGGAAGTGAAACTGCCAGCGTCGCCGCCGCGCCGCGTCGATGTACCAGAATCATTCTGTCTCGACGAGACCTAACAACCATGCGTACGGCAGACATTCGGCTGCGCAACGAAACTTGTTACGTTCGGTTCACGATTCTACCTGGTACCGATCGAGATTCCGTGGTCATAATTCGATGCTGTTTTTTGAGATTAACCTTGCTTTGTTTTAGTGGTATGCAGTATGTTCTGGAGTCGAGTGTAGTTCGATTTATGACAAAAGTGGTGCACTTGCTGATAACGAAACTTGGAACTTAATGTAAGGAATAATGACTGTTCTTTGTTCAATATCAAAATGAAATTTCATTTTAGAAATGAATTTTTGAAATTTTTTGTTAGATTCCTAAAATGCTGGTATAACAGTTAAGACTAAATCACTAATAATGTGTATATCAGTAAATCACTATTAATAATAATATGTATACGAGTAAATCTCTATTAATAATAATATGTATATCAGTAAATTACTATTAATAATAATATGTACATGAGTAAATCGCTAATAATAATAATATTTATATGAGTAAATCACTAATAATAATACATACATACATGAGTAAATCACTAATAATAATAATATGCGCATGAGTAAATCACAAATAATAATAATATGTGCATGAGTAAATCACAAATAATAATAATATGCGCATGAGTAAATCACAAATAATAATAATATGCGCATGAGTAAATCACTAATAATAATAATATGTACATGAGTAAATCACTAATAATAATAATACATACATGAGTACATCACAAATAATAATAATACATACATGAGTAAATCACTAATAATAATAATATGTGTATGAGTAAATCATCAATGATTATGGTAGTAGTGTCGCCCGTCCGAACGATGTAATTCGGTGGCATTGGACGGTAACCATAAATCGATCAATGAAAGTAGTATTAGAGAAGTCAAAGTATGACACTGGCATAAGTATGTTCCGCAACGTCTCGGTCAGGTGTCCACCACAACAATTGACGTATTATAAACCCATTACGGGGCACACGGGGTCAGTTACCCTAACAGATGTGCAGGCGTTAAGCTGAAATCCTACACCCGGTGCGGTGCGTCCCCCACATTGCTCATGGTATACAGGGTGTTCCGTGCAACTGTGACAAGCCATGTGTTTAGATCGAAATATGACAGCAACTTTATGATACGATTTATTCAATAACCTCAAAAATATTTGCACGGAAAACCCTAGGATAACACCCAGGACCGAAAATGGATTAAACGTTTTATAATGTTAAAAAGAAAGGGAAATGAGCGAATCTACAGATTGTAGAACATAGAGGGTTAAACTGCTTTTTAAACTGTTTATTTACCTTTTTATTCGCCAATTAATGTATTTCTTTTTCAATGTGCAGCACTCGCGTCGGGAATGTCTTAGCTTAAAAGATATTCAAACTGCAATATTTGGATTTGCGTGAGCTTGAAAGTTTCCCTTGTACATAGTTTAATCGTAGATACATATTGAAGTTGAAAGATACATAAAACGATAAAACTGTGAAACACGCAGAAACGTGAAGAAAAACTAATTTTTCATCTTGATAATATGTATGTAATGATATTTGGCCTCCTCAGGGTTTCAAATCCATTCCACCACCTCTCTCCCTTTATCAATCCTGAACTATCGCCTAATTTCAAGCGGGACCTACTTTTTATTAAGGTGAGTTCCGAACCACCTATTTTGCCAACAACACGTGAAACGCACCCAGAGGGCCACTTCCCGGCTTTTTACCGAGCGGTCACCCATCCTAGTGCGTGCCCCGCCCTACGCCGCTTAACTTCGGTGATCGAACGAGAACCGGTGTTTTCAGCGAGGCAATGGTCGTTGACTCATCGTTGATAATATATTTACATTATAATCTCAAAAAGGACAAGTTAGATAGCAATTATTAACATTTTCTTATCATTGCTGTAAGTAACTATGACTCTCTAATTACTGAAAAAATTATCTACATCAAAACTGAAGGGATATCATTTATAATGGAATTAATGGTTTAAAATAATGTAAGTAATATTGTTTTAATTTCGTTGATCATAATTCTCCAACTTCGAAGCGTTATCACAGTGACGCAGGGAATTATCATAGTGATAGAACATTTTTATTACGTTTGTGCTCGCGTTAGTGTTTCAAGTACTTCCACGCGTATACCCGGTACAATCCATTTCGGTGCGTTTAAGTAGAGGGAAACTCTAATGTCAGAGACCTTTTACTGATTTTATGGAAGCAAGGCTTCCTTTAGGCTTCTTTTAAATTAAAAGATGTGTCGTTAAATGTTTCAACTGCGGAAGCTAGAGAGAGAGAGAGAGAGAGAGACAGAGAGAGACAGAGAGATGAATAGGAAAAGTTTTTCATTTTACGTTTTGTATTTTTAATCCGTCGCTTAGATTGTCTTCAGTATTGCATTACCGTGACAGCGTTTCTTTTACTAAACTTTCTGCGAATTTTTGCAAGCAATCTCGCGAAGTCTGAACAGATGAAAATAGATGTAGACTTTCCGCGCTGTTTCAAGGAAGTAAGAAATATTGTTAGCGCTGTGCCGTTTCTCTAGGAATCCATTTTCAAATAAATATAACTGATTGCTAAACATTTAAAGTACAATGAATCATACAAGTGCAATTTTATTCTTTCGTTCCATGTAATTGATTGTATCATTACTTTGTGTTGCTAGGCAAATATTTTTTAATAGTCTGTAACGTTACTGGACGAATATACAGGGTGTCCCAAATTAACACTTTTCACGATTTTTCAAGTACTTGCGATAATCTGACGAAAAACTATTTCAAACAAAAGTTGATCAGTTTTCGATTGGCTATAATTTTCAAGATCACCTTCATTTTCATTTCTTTGCCTTCAAGCTCATCCAAAGATCGTGGTATGCCAGATCGAATTGTCTCGACACGGGCTGTAAGCAAAAAATACAAAGTGTCATTAAAAAAAATGAAGGTGGTGACCTTGAAAATTATCGAAAAAAATTTTCAAACTTTTCTCTGTTGCAATGTACAGCCAATCGGAAACTGATAAATTTTTGTTGAAAATATTATTTTGTCAGATCGTGAAAAATCATGAAAAGTGTAACGTGGCACTGATATTATCTCCTAAATGATAGTATCTGCTTGCATGTTACATTTAAGTATGCACAAATTTAGTGAAATGGACGACAGAAAATGTTTTTCAGTAGTCATCCATAATATTCCTGGATGAGCAATTACGTATACAATCAAGTCCTACATGTAAGTACGTTTAAGTAATTTTGTATTAACAATCCTACAACGAGACTAAGGTATGACTAAGAGTTCGTAGAAATGAAAAGTTCCATACAAATCGCGCCACAAACTCTGAAAACAAGAATAATAGTTACCGGGGTGCGTCGATGCAAATTTTTTTCATCAGAGTTGAGGAGAGCTAAGAATACAGAGAGACAATCTGGAAATGGAAGACGACGAACATGTTCGCATTCTTAATTCTTACGTACTGTGCTTCAGTATTACCGCAGTCGCACTAAAGCTTGACGAAGGCGTTCCGTAATTTTTTGTTCCCAAGATTGATGCTACCATCGAAATCGGACAGTTCGTTCAATTTCCCTTGCTTAATACATATACATATTGCTGTTCTATTATTTGTACATCGTTAAACCAAATTATGTCACTATCGAATCATCGTTTCTGAATGATTGATTATCCGTATTTCGATTAACTAAACGTTCGGATGCATAAACGGTTATAATAATTAGTAACCTATCATTGTACGTAATTATTAATGATATTAAACGATAATCTGTTTGCTAAACTGTGCATGATAATTGAGCATAAGCGATCGTCCAAAGAGATTTTAGTGCGTCGGTTTGTTCATGAATTCTAGTACACAATGAATTACTATTTCTCGGTGTTCCGTGTACTTCTGGGAATTTATTTTCGTCGACATCCAACAAATTGAAGAGAAATTTTTACCGTAGATATATCACCTAATCTAATAAACTTATTGACCACATAATGGGACCAGTTTATTTTTAAGGCTGTACTAGAAAGTCCTGCATATTGATGAGTAATTTTCTTAATTTACCTCGGGGCATCCTGAAGAAAATCGAAATAAAAGTATATACTATTTTATAATTAAAAATAAAATATACACGTCACACAATACTCACAAAGAACTCTACGGACACTACAAATACATATCGGCTGGAGCCACGGAAATTTCGTTGACTGTAAAATAATCCCTCTCTGTTCTTTCACCATGCTTCCCTTTCTTCCGTGTGCAAGCCGTAAAACCTTTTTCACCCGGACGCTAATCCAGCAATATTCCCCCAACAATTTCCACATATCGAAAAACCTCGCGTGGACCCAGTCACCGGTGGCATTAAAACCGCGAAACGAGTGGCCGGTGATTACTAGCGAGCACGTAGAAGGTTAAGGACCAACAATTTGTGTAACGCTGCGCATTGAGCCGCGCGATACGCGTATTCACGTCGCGCTAATCAGCCCCTCGTTTCGAGTAGGAGAGTACACCGACCCCCGCATTGTCGCGGCTTATAACGGCAAGATAAAAAAGCCACGAATGAACGAGTCTGAGAGCGAGAGAGAGAGAAAGAGAGAGAGAGAGAGAACGAATGAGAACGAACGGGAGACAGAAAAGAATGAAGCGAGACGAGGACAGAACAGATAGAGGAAGAGAGAGAGAGAAAAAGGGAGCGATTTGTAAGTAGTCCTTCTGGGTTGGCAGCGTCATCGAGCACGGGACACGGATTGATCGCGGCGACGCACGCGGGGCGATGAGCATCAGCAGGAAGAGGGATTTTAGGGGAGGGTTAGAGCTCGTGGAGCCCGAGGCTCCATTCATTTGCCGGCGTTACCGCGACTGACTGTTCCGCTTTTTTACAAAACTAATTGAATGCAGTCCCCCGTTACGTACAATGCCCCAATTACCGGGAGAACTGTCGTCCAACGGCAACGAACCCGCTCGGTTGCCCCGAGCGGACAATATTAAGTCCGCGCCGATTTGGCAAAACAGTAGGTCCGTAATGACACTAATTAGGTATACTCCGCTAGTCTCCAGCCCCCGGCCCATCCCTTCGCGCCCTCCAACGGTTTCCATCCAGCCCCTCTCGCCCAGGCGAACGATGTTATACACTCATTTTCGTTTACCACCTATCCGCTATCTACCAACCAACACGCCGCGCCGCGCCGCGTCGCCCCGTCGTCCGACTCATTTTTTTTTCTTTTCACTCTTTTCCTTCTTCTCCTTGAAAGAAACTTCCCCCTTGTGGATGCGCCCACTACAACCACGGCTGCAGCGCACCCCTGCTCTCGTCATGGTTGTACCACACTGTCGCCGAATAATGACGCGACACTATTCGACGGGATCGAGGGAGATAGCCGTACGTTGGTTATGCTTTCCTGAGGATACCCTGTGTTCGAGTCGTGCCAGGTAGACTGTGCTCAGTCGGGGATGATTACGGCGAGGCTTCCTCGCCCTCGGAGGTTCGGGGATGCGAGAGAGGATTTTTCGTTGTTCGGGTCTTGGTGCTGCGCGTTGTCGCGAGAGATAACTTTGTTTACACCAGGTTTACGCAGCACTAAACTTGGTTTTTTTTTATTGGAAGCTTCAATGGAACTCCCCATAGGGGGTTGTAAATCTATACGGTAGGATTGACATACGGTCTGATATACACTATAGCACCTTATAGTTATACAATTAGTAGTGTAGTTACAGCAGAATGTAACGCATTGAATACATTACTTTAAATATTTCAGTTACATTACTTAAAAAATTTTAACGCTCGGATATTTAAGTAGCAAATTAAGTTTGCTCAGTCTTTTCATAAGATCAGCTCTTTGTATTGAACATAGTAGGAAAGACAATAAATTTTTATTTTGATAATTATAACTACTTTATGCATGGCTCTTTTGGAATAAGGAAAAACCTTTTAATTACTGCATTAGTGTGGTAAAATGGCCTTAAAATTTCGAAAATATTGTTTCATCCTATTAATTGCAATAAATTCTGATTTCAGTCCCAAAGATTGTATTTCCCCTGAAAAACGTATTTTGTATTTTCTTTTTTTTTAAGATTGAAGGTTTACAATATACCCTGTTGCAAAAATTGAGAATTTCCAGACATTAGTGTGCTTACGCAGATGCGAAGTCAATCGTGTGGATAGCAAAATGTCGAGGCCATTACCATATTTGTAGATAGTATATCTGAAGATGCATGTGGCTCGAAATGTCTGAGACCATTAGCACACGAATAACTTTCAGTGTACCAGCAGCTTCCAAATACAGTACATTTGTTGCAGTGTTTTAAAATATTTTCCTGAAAATGCATATTTCAAATTTGTTAACACGATGTCTGGCCAGGTCAATCAATTTGAAATTAAATTTATCATTCCGTAATTACCAGAATTATAAGGTTTGTAGGGTTTGCGACAGATTAAACTGCACAAATGTTCTACAAAATTAAATTTTTTCTTGTTAAATAATGTTTTTCGAACGTAAATAATTTTTCCGACGTAATATCTCCGGTTAAACGATTGAGAATTTTGAAGAGATGTTTACAGTTATTACAGCATGTGTTCATAACGTTCTTTAATATAAATTTCTGTACTATTGTGTAATTTCGCTGTACCCACCCGGCCGACAAGTTTAATGCGTTATTTATTTGTTTCGTCAGCGTGTCTGTTTAACTACGTTAATTAATATTTTCTTTTCATCTTGCGCGTTTCCTCTTTCTACCCAGACTGACTTTGTTTCTTATTGTATCTGTGCTATCTACATTTAATTTCGGTTGTCCTACGTTCGGTTTCTCGGGAAATTTAATAAATTATTATTGACCGACGAATTAAACTTTTAAAAAGTGTTTATTTCATATAAAGAATCACAGTCTATCCATATTAATTCCCCAATAGAAACGTTCAGTGCTTTCTAATATTAACGAGCACTAAAAGCGATTAAAAATTCGCTTATAAAAATAACAAGGTGCTATTTACTTGTCATAGATTTTATGCAATTTTTATTTCAATATGTGCTTGGATAAGAAGATTTATTTATAACTTCATAATTTAAATAATAGTAAAATGAAAAATTTAAAACCGGTTGTTCGACCGGCAGTATTAGGTTTAGCGTTAAAGTTCGTCCCGATCGTCGAGTCGAAACGATAGTCTTCCAAACGAGTAAGAATAAACACTTCTGAAGCGCGTTTTCTCCGCTCGCGAAACTAATCCAGCTCGCGAGGTCTCCGTCAATTTAAATCAGCTCGCAACAACACTCCGCCGCCGTTGAAATTCCATTTTCTCGCTTGGCCGGTGCGCGGAGGTTCGCTTATTTTCTGCGGGGCTCGATTCGCAACAAGCCAGAGGAGCCGGGATGGTGGAACATCGTGAGCCGCCCGGACTTCGTATCGCCTCGTCGTTCCCGGTCGCTGTCGTAAATAACACGGAAATGGATGCGCCATTTGTCGTTCTTCGATTTTCAATCGAGCCTCCGCAAATTGTTTACGAGGCCCATATATCGCGCTCGTGAGAGCCGCGCGAAGACTCGAGAACTACTATATCCTCCGATATTAGAGCCGGACACGCGAGCTTTGACAACTTTATTATAATGAACGGTCTCGCGGCCCGAGGAAACAGTGCATCGATATTCGATTGCGATCGTGACCGATGAACATTATGCTCGCGTGCAGAGAACCACAGCGAGAGAGAAAGACTCGTGATCAGCGATAGCCTCGACGCGGCTGGAGTTATTCCGATTACTTACAGCCGGTTTTATAACATGTGAGTCACGCTTTAATAAAGGAATACGGGACACCAAGACAACAAAAGGAGCTCACTTAACCCCTTGTTTTACGACCCGGCTCACCGCTGCGCTGATTAGAGCCGGACATGCTCTAGAATCACGAAATTTACACGCGCCGCATTCGATAAGTATGTTGCATCGCTTTCCTCGGCGAATTCTGTTCACAACAATTTCAAGTTGTTTCTTAAAAATGTGTTTTAACTATATACTGTATTTGAATTGTTTTATTTAATTTTTGAAGCGTGTATCATGATAGACCACGAGCGAGAAAAAAATCGTACATCAATTTTTAAGGTGTCCTTGTAAAGCGGAGGCTTTGTTCTTCGAATCTGTGGATGATTTGTTCACGAAAAATTGTTTTCTACGTTTCTGTAAAGGTACCAATTTCAACGAAAATGAGCCTTCAATTCCTCGTCTGTTACAACATGTAAAAATGCCATAGAGGAGAATGATTAATGAAGTCCGAAAGTAGCATCTTCAAGCTTTAAGATGAGTCCATGTTTATTGCTACACGGTTGTTTCTCGCAAATTGTAACAGATTAAAAACCGCGATGTTCAAACACTTTTTGTATTGATTTTGATTTTGCACAAGGATTCGCAGTCTATTTAAGACCGTTCACAGTGCAGTTATCGATAGGTTGCACGTGCCGGCTCTCCTCCGCTTCCGGCGTGAAAGAATGCACACTAGTCATCGCGAAAAACGATGCTTTTAGGTAGTCGTAAACGCGTCAGTTCGTTTCCCGGTCGGCAGTCTAGTGTCGGATTAATGTCTTATCACGAAGGAAAGGAAAGGTCGCGTTACCGGTGCCCAGGTGTGTTTTCTCGAACGGTACACTTCCGAGCCGATCGCGCGGCGATGATCATAATAATTCACCGAGAATGATTCCCTTTCGCCCACCTCCTCGGAAAATATATAAACATGCGTTTCATTCGAAAAGCTGCCCTCGAGAAATTGCGAGTGCATCCTACAAAATTAATTATATAAATCGAGCAATTTCGTCGTTGCTATCGATGCACCGCAATATTGTACTGTATCATCTTCAATTTTTTGATTCGATCTTTAGATTCCACAATAATTTTTCCAACTAGCTGACATCGATGGGACACACCCTCTCAGCCCAAAGAATGATTTACTCGACATCCAGCTAGAAGTAAACAACAGAGCTATATGCAACGATCCAGCGGATCCATCGAAGCGACGATCGCTCGTCATCCATAGCTGTCCAGGATTTTGCAGCCACGGTTACAAAAGGCGAGCCCTGAAATACTATCCGGGCAATGGTTGTTCCATTTGACAAAATCAAATTCCTTCGTGCGAGCGAGCGTTCATAAACTCGACGAGCGACGAGCAAGAAAGTAAATGCACCCCTATCCATTGTCGATCTTGCGTAGAGGTAAAAACGAGGGTGGCTGCCGGTGAACGGTCCAATGAAAGATCGGTCAGCGCGCGGTCACTTTAAGCAGACGTATTTTAACCTTAATCTTCCACCCCCAACCACCACCCTCCCGCCACCTTTTTTTTCGCCAGTCGGCCGTTAATTCAATTTGCTTCCTTTTCTTCGGTCATTTTTAAGAAAATCGCGCTTTGTCCGTTTCAGGTGTCCTTGCTCCCGTTTCCGCGTGGCCCCGCCCACGAACTGTGAATAGCCCAACGGGGTTGCGCCACGTTTCCTTCTTTTGTTTTATCATTGAATTACGACGCGCGGCGCATTAACATTTTCCAGTGATTATTTAAATTGAAGACAATCGTGGCCGCGACTGGATGTTGGCTGCAGTTCCACCAGCTTTAATGCTGAACGACGTCGCAATGGAAACCGAGGCGGCGGCGGCGGCGGCGTGCCCTCTGCCTTCTTTCTTCCATTCTTCCCACCGTTTCCATCCTACACCCCCTCCGTTTCTCTCTCGCTTCCTCTTTGCCTTACCTCGCCCGCGTTCTCCGAGTTCGTTCGACTCCTTTTTTGGCCCCTTCGGAAAATAATGCGGTCCGCTTCTTATATCCCGGATGACAAAGCGCCTCCGAACTTCCACCCGCGTATTTCTATAATTTCATTCCGGCCGCTGCTCCTTTTTGCCAGACCGCTGTGTGTCTCTTTTCCCAGTCGCGAATTGGTTTCGGCGGGATACGCTTTTTCCACGATTTATCGGGAAACGGCTTGCTGCTTCTACTCGACAAATTTATCATTCACCGAAGTTACGCTCCGTACAAATTTCTTGTATTTTATCTTCCTTTTTTTAAGGAAAGCTATATTTATCAATGTACCAAGAAAAGTTCGATTTTAATATTGTCATACGGAGCATAATACCAACGCTCAGCCGGTGTCGACAGATCAAGTCTCCACGCTCTATCTTTTACCTTTTTTATCTTTTGTGTCACGTGGCTAAGGGAGGGGTAACCTTCTTCTTTTGAGAATCAATGTTTATCTAACTCTTCTAAAGTATTCTATTGTCTTTTCTTATTTACGAGTAGGATTTGATTAATTTAAAGCAGTACTGAGAGGTATATAAATTGGTGATGCTCTCGGCGCAAAGGTTCGATCAATATTTAACAGAATTTAAAGCAAATTCGCGAGTTTGATTTAAACTTTCGACGTTTCGATCCCTATGTGGTACTGAGAGGATTTAAGAATAGCAATTCAGCGATGAAACTGCACGACACCACCAAATGATTTGACTAATATAATTTTATTGTTGGAAAGTGATTTTGGCAGCATCACTTAGTTTCCACTTTCCCTCCCTTCTGCGCAATTTAGCTTCGCGTGCGGATATAGCAACTGTGCATATGCGAAGTTTTCGGCGCACAATCGCTGTCCATGCTCGAACTTTTTGATGGATACGCTCTGCGTATGTGCGAACTTTTTGATGGATACTCGTTCTGTATTCGCAATACTCCCGGATTATGTGCAAATATTCTGCTGGATACTCGCTCTCTATTAGAAAATCCGATACAAAGGGTTTAACTATGACGGTCGTCGAGTTTTCCACAGTTTCAACGAAGTGAGTTTCCGGTAGCCAGTGATTTTTTAGGGTAACTGTAGGCTTTTCCATCCGTGATTGACAACTGTCTGCTTTTAAAGATTTTTGGGATGTTTAATGAAAGACAGTAATTTTTATAAAATGATCCATCGGATTTTTGTTCACTTGTTGCCCCACGATTTTTGTGTAAGACCGTTTTCATATCGAATGAATAGTTGTCGTGCATTTTTTGGCAGCGTTTTAAAGTCTCGCTGGCCGTGTCTCATTTTCTACATTTATCGAATGGTATGCTCGTGACGGGTCCTGAATCGGTAACAAGAAAGGGTCGCCATCCGACTAGAAACGGTTCCAATCAGAAAAATTCTTCATCCAGACTGTATTTTCGAAGGCGTTCTTTCTTCGTCTTTAATGATTTTTGTAGCTCGATCTTGCATACACTGTATACTGCTTTTCCAAAAGAATCGAATTTTCAATAATTTATTCGATATTCAAGTTTCATTCATGATGAGAAATAACTATGCACTTTTGCGAAATGGTGAAATGTGTAAAATAAATTTTGCGACATTTTCTCATTAGAAATATTGGAAACGACTGAACACAAAATATTCCATAAAAATCTTTATTTACATATCTTGCATACACTGTATGTATATTGCTTTTCTAAAAGAATCCAAGTTTCAATAATTTATTCGATATTCATGTTTCATTCATGATGAGAAATAACTGTGCACTTTTGCGACATGGTCTATTGTGTAAAAAAATTGGTACTTTTCCGTTAGCCGGGCGCAAAAACTAACCCAGACCAAATAAAAGTCGAAAACGTTCAACTATAAACAAATATTAATGAATTGTAAACAAAATAGTTTTACCCAAAAATAATGCTTATAATTATTGGTCTGGGTTAGGTTATAATTGGTTACGTTATAATTATATATGCTTATAATTATTGATTTGGGTTAGTTTTTGCGCTCGGCTAACGGAAAAGTACCAAAAAATTTTGTGAAATTTTCTCACTATAAATTTTGAAAACGACTGAACCACTAAGACAAAAAATTTATATCAGTATAAATATTTCTTCGACGCACGTATCTACAAAATATTCCATAAAAATCAGTATTTACAGTTTCGATGATAAAAGTGTACAAATATTCACCGGTGCGATGTGCAAACACGTGTGTGCAGTTTTGCATCAGTATGCAATGATATGTAGATTTGACAAAAATGTACCCGAACCAGTTGAAAAAATGTGAATGGTCTTAGAATAATTTCGTGGGAGCCAGCATTGCAAATTGCTCGAACTTCGCGGCCCTAACACTGCTGACCGTCCGAAAGCGTTCCACAATATCATTGTGCGGCGTTATGGCCCGAAGAACAGTGATATGAAAATATGCGAAAAGTTTTCTAATAAAATGCAACCGGGGGTTCAAAAAGATCACGGTCCTTTAAGATTGCCGGCACTCTTTCGGTAGCATTGTTCCGGGACGTTAGAGTAGCCATTAAGTCACTCCTGACCCGTGTGTCCCCGGATGATGTACGAGCATAGTTTTACCTCGCAACTATCCTTTACAACCTTCCCCTAACCGCCCCCGCCTAACCGACAGCGGTGTGAACGTTCCGCAGTTTGCTTCTCGGCGATGGCCCACGCTGCCTCCTAATTGCCGTATTGCCGGCAACGGGAATAAAACGGTTCTTCTTTACGTGCAAAAACGGTCCAGCATGTTCCGCAATTCGTATTTGTCAGGAGCAGTGGGGGGCCGATGATCGCTGACTTGTGAATAAACTTTATGCATTTTTTTTTTTAATTTGGAAAGATTATTAAAAAATTTTAAAACTTCCTTTTAGTTCAACTCTTCAATAATTCAAAGATTGGAAGAATTTGAGAATATTCATATATCATCTTCGATCTATTACGATTTTCAATTAAAGAAATAAATTGCTGTACAGCGCCCGCATCTTGTAATTGTTACAAAAAATTTTTATTTTGCATAAAGATCCACGGTCTAGTCATCAACAACAAAGGGGCCATTTTGAGTGAAACACTGGCAATATTAAAAACACATGCAATGTAACAGTCTCTTATTATTCTTTAGTTGTTTCGTTCATTCACTGTCTATTCTCTAGTATTGTATGTGGAATGATAAAGATATTGCAAACATAAAAACAATGCAAATACACACTGTGACAAATTTTTAATATTGAATTTAATACTAATTTAATATTAAAAAATTTTCTCATTTAGATAAAGAACAACATTTTTGTCTGGTGCATCATGCCTTTTCAGTTCTGTAAACTGCAGATAAAAATGAACATCTGTGGCAGTATTTGGGGGAGAATGAAGCTAAAATAGAATGCAATTGATTTGTCTATAAACATTCGCAGAAATTTGCAGGCCAAACGAAAATAAATGGGTATATCAGGAGACAACGGAAGAGAATAAAATCCAACAATAGCCACAAGATATTTCGATTATCTAGACATTTGTAAATTGCCATTTGTGATTGATGGGGATAAAATAAAGCGTAAAAAAGTGCTACACATATGTACTCTGCCTCGTGAATTTATTTATGGAGCTTCGTTCGAAACTATATCAATATTTTTTCACAAGTATTGATTCAGCAACGGCTTTTCATGCAATGTGAATGGACATTACTTTTAAATTGGCGATCAGGTTTCACCGATGCCACTGAATCCAGGGTCTGACCGGCTCAAAACTTGGTTTTGTTGCACACAACTGTGTCGACTTACAGTCACCCACAAAATTTTGTACACTGAACCACGAAAATCTGCACACACTGTGGATATACGAAAATTAATAATATCTGTATAATTAATGGACTGCGGATGACACACATCAGTAAAAACATATAAAGAATTTGAAAATACTGTGGTATTATTTTCAACTCGCTAAAATTGTTTAAAAAAGAAATACGTATCTTTGTACCTTCTGATTATTTAAACAAGAGATAAATGTCGCCTAGCAGCGTGCAATTAATGCAGATACCTTTTACTTTGCATAAAAATCCGCCGCGTTGTCATTGATGATAATAAAAATCGTCTGCCTCCGTTACAACAAGTAGGAATTAAATGAAAATGACCATCGTGATAATTTAAAAAAATTCGAAATAATATAACGATACATTCTGAATATTCCTCACGCATTTTTCTCATAAATGCATCAAAATCTGAAACACTAAAAATATTACAACATTTTGAAAGAAATTTTTGAAAAAACTATCCAAGAGAGAAATTCTCGGGTTTCTTTTTCTAGCAATCAACAATTGCAAAATATTTTTATTTTGCATCTCGCGTTTCGCACGAGCGTCTGGTGGTCCATTGATTAATTAAAAACGAAAGAGAATATTCTGAAGCCAGCGAACAACCTGAAACCAATTCTCTTCTACAGAATAAAATCGATCGCATGCACCGTTATCGTGGATTGCGTTTCGTTTCGTTACAGATTGTTCCGATGTATAGTACATACAATCCTTCGGTGATGGCGCATCAATCGCGAAGCTCGCTCGTCGAATATCAAAAGATCAAACCTTCGTTGGAAACACCGGCGATATTCATAATGTAGAGCGCGCATTAGCTTTTCTCTGTTTCGGACGGTCGTTCGGCGGGCGGAAACAATTTATTGAATACATTATTAATAAGAGCCGACATGGCCGCGCGTCTCAACAGGTTTCCAATATGCTGTCGTCTACGAACGGTTTGTGCTTTTATCCGTATCATTTGCGCTCGCCTGTGTTTGCCTGCGAGCAAACAAAGTATCGGCGAGAGATTCGATCGGCATTGCATATTTAACCAGCTCTGGTTTCCATTTTATAATATGCACGAAATTAAATGTGCACCGACGTGTCTGCTCGCTGGCCGGCATATATCTTTTAATGGCTCTCTTTATTTTCCAACGCGCCCCGGCGTTGTATATTGTTAACAAACAGAAGATACGGTAAAAGCACGGGCGAAATATTAAATTCCTTTTGTATGGAATTGCGCATCGTTATAGTTTGCTTTTCCATAAAATATATGTATACATATACAATACATATACAGGGTGTCCCAGCTAACTTGACACCTGGGATATCTCGCTTAGTGTTAGTAATAGTAAAAAACGTTATAGGACAACATTAACCTAACCGAAGGGGCAATATAATGATTCAGAAAATACTTTTTTCAAGGTCATTTTTTTCTAGATATCAAGGTCATCAATTTTTTATCGCGATGTAATAGTAGGGGTGAAGACCTCTTCAATGAAATATAATACAATGACCTTCGTGTGATCTGGAGTATGAAATATCCAAAAAGCATTACAGGTATGACCAGTGATTAATTTACTACAGTAATTGGTTTGATTGAACAACTCTATTTCAATACATGTTCGAAATGATGTCCATTGTTCTCAATACACTGTTGTATACGAAAAATAAATGATTCTCTGGCTCTTCTAATAGTTTCATTGCTAATATTGGAACATGCAGTTCTAATACACATCTTCATAACTTCGGCTGTTCTTGGAACATGTTCATGGAACATGTTGGAACTTTTACTGAAATAGAGTTGTTCAATCAAACCAATTAGTGTAGTAAATTAATCACTGATAATACCTGTAATGCTTTTTGGATTTTTCATACTCCAGATCACACGAAGGTCATTGTATTATATTTCATTGAAGAGGTCTTCACCCCTACTACTACATCGCGATAAAAAAATATATAGTTCCATTAAAAAAAATTGATGACCTTGATATCTAGAAAAAAATGATCTTGAAAAAAGTATTTTCTGAATCATTATATTGCCCCTTCGGTTAGGTTAATATTGTCCTATATCGTTTGTTTCTATTTCTAACACTAAGCGAGATATTCAAGGTGGTCAAGTTAGCTGGGACACCCTGTATTATATACTATATTATTATACAATATCGCGTATTTGACTACCGATATTTTACATTTCGCATTGGCATTTATTATTAGCGCATTTCTCTACGAGGGGACGTCCCATTAAAATTACATGGATGTTGATTATTTTCGAATTTGAACGGTGTTTCCAAGTACCGAAACCTCTCGAATTGTCCAGTATTTTAACAAACGTTCTACAATGTTGTCTTCTCTAGAGATATTCGAAATACAGCCCGTTATTTTTTTTCAGTTTCGGGATCGTAATATACAGGGTGAGTCGCCTAACGTTTGCACCTCAAATATTTTTGTCGTTTTTAAAGACACGTCAAATGCCTTATGGACAATCGTTCAATGGGGTTCACACGATAAAAATGTTTGTTTGTTAGTTTCTTTTTTAAAGATATCAAGGTCACCTCCATTTTTCTTTTATAGTCACTGAATTCTTCATGAAAGGGACTATCATTGTGGGTGTTTCATAAAAGGGTGGTTCCATTTAAAAAAATAGAGTGACCTTGATATCTATAAAAAGAAATAACAAAAATATTTTTGGCATTGTGTGAGCTCCATTGAACCATTCAATTTTATCCTTGAACATTTGACGTATCTTTGAAAACAACAAAGATATTTGAGATGCAAAAGTTAGGTGACTCGCTCTGTATATTGTTCGAAAAATATTGGATCTCGCTGGGTTATATATAGTCGAAATTTGATGTACGAATAGCCAAATGGTATGTACTGCTTCGCTTATTTAATACCATTCCTGTCAATTTTTGTTGTTTTTACTTTTGAATTATTGTCGATGTAATAGTAGTAACAACTGTTTCCAGTCACGTTTAAAAATAATTTTGTCATCTTACTTCTGTTTTTTTTTAATTAAGCATGAAAATTTCAAAGATTCCAAATTTATTTCGTAATGTTGGAGATACGCAACTGCACTGTTACCAAAAAAGCCTTGCATATTTCAACACTTCTCTGCAAGAATTCATTTTTAGACATGTCAAACTCGAATTACATGAACACATATGTGCTTGAAAATATCACCGTCGCAACGACGTATTTGGAGCAAATGATTGCAGTGCGCGAAAAAATAAAACTGTCTGTTTCTCCATTCGCGGCGATCCGACATTTCCAATTTTCGAGGCACCGTATATTTCCTTTAAGGTGTACGAATAAATAACTGGGAGAGATCCTGATCTACCAGCACCGATCGGAGTTCTCGATCGATCGAACCACAAACGGCAGTAAACGTGGAATTATATAAATGATAACTAGACTGCGAATCTTTATACAAAATAAAAATTGTCTTCACCGATTGCAAGAAATAGAAACCAAATTGAATGTTGTTTCGATAGAGGAGAAATCATTTTTCCAACAATTTCGAATTTCATCTGTTTAATTTTCCTGTGAATGATCCGCCGTGTAATTATAACATTTGCACACATTTCCAATTTTAGTGACATCGGATATTTTCTGTAAGGCGTGCGAATAAATAAATGGGAGAAGCTTGATCCACCATACGCACCGATAGGAGTCCTCGATCAATCGAACCGCGAACGGCATGACAGTAAACGTGGCATTATTCGTTCGCGGTAGCGTACAGGGGGAACAATCATGCACGAAACGGCAGGTACGAGCAGCAGGGGCACGGGTGCGGGGACGTTTTGCGGGGGCGTATCTCGGATCGGATTTATTCGAGCCTGCTAATGTTATAACAGCGGTGAATCAATGGACACGCGAGCCCCGTTCCATTAGCGTGCTGAGAACATTCCCGAAAATCCGGCGCAGAAAGCGAGCCCGGAGCCGATTTTATCGACGATACACGGTGTTTCGATCTTCAGTAAACGTACAAACGTACATGGACGCGCACAGGCAAGCCCTCGGTGTCCCTCTTCAACAGGCTCCGTGTGGTCACGGTACGCGTCGACTTCCTGATTCGCTTTGACAGACGTGCGTGAATCAGACAAACCCGGGGCACACAGGGAGATACCCATGAAACGACGTGTTGGACGCCGGCCTGATTCACGGTGACCAATCAACCATGATCACACAGGCTCGTTAATAACGCCTGTACAATCGACATCGATTCTCGATTAGGCACGGCTTGGATAGCGCCGAGGCTTCGTTTAATCGCTAATTAACTCGAGATTCATCGGTTTCATCGAATTCACCGGATCGTTATCGTATCCGCCCCCCTCCCTCGCAAGTCCGAACCTCTCCCTTCCTCCCAGACGATCTGCTCTCCGCACGATTCCGCCATCGTTGCTTACGTATTATCGCTTCTCTTTCTTCTCCTTTCAGAAACAAGCAGATCTTCTATACGCGATAAATGATTTAATATACAGGCATCGCCTCTGATAACTTCTAAATTATGCTATTGTATAATCTATAAAAAAAATTTTTCTACGGATGTTACACGGTATCAAGGTGAGTATAATGTGCTGTACACGATTTCTTCGTAAGTGGAGGCGTTTCAGAGATGCGATGGTCAACTTTGATTTTTTTAATGGAACCGTATATTTTTTTATGCTCCATACGTCTATGGGGCAGTATTAACCCATGAATGTCGAAAAATGATTAGTTCAGCTGCTATTTTCATTTAAATGTCGACAAGAGTGCAGTTTCGAAATACCAGCAAACAAGATAGCGTTCCGCGTAGAAATCCCAAGAGAAAGGGAAGAACGGCGAGCCTAATATGGGATAATAAAATTTACGATCTTTTACAACGGATAATCTGTGAGCTCGCGCGTACGGTCCATCCATTGCGAGTTCATACATATTAAAAAATTAATATTCGGTCGGCGAAGAAGTTTCTAGCCTCGCGAAATAAGCAAGAAACTTCCAACACTTTTCACGCCCCGGGTTCTTTCTAAGCGGCGGACAAGTTTTAACGGGTCGGTGCATACATTGACGCCCCGTTCCAAACAGAACTTTCCGCATCCGCTAACATTCGGATAGTAATTAGAATTGCCTTCTCGATAAATCACGCGGCACAGACGTAGCCCGGTTTAATTACTTGCCGTTCTGACCGACGTCAAAGCCCGCCGGAGCTTCGCCACGACAAATATTGCGACCGACAGCAATACTTTTATTGCTTCTCACTGTAAGACACCGGGCTTGCCAAATTGTCGTTTCGAAAATTACTGGGCCACCGATCATTGTGGACGAAAAATACGGTCCGGTCGCAATGTGTTCGATTTTAATCCTGCTGTTAGAAACATTAAGTTTAATGAAAGCTTGAACGGTGTACGATAATTACTCTCATTAAATAGATATTAAGTTTATTTACTTTAACACATTGGAGGAACACTGAATTCGAAGTTTTGATTTATTGATGTTATGATGCCTGATATTAGGACATATAATATTATCATGTATAATGTATGTTCCATGATGTATGGATGTATGAATGTATGGATTATGGATGTATATGTAGATGTGTGGATATACATCCCCGTCCATAAGTCACCGGACACTTATTCATATTTGGATTAGACAAGTTTTTATTATTAAAGGATCTATTATGAAATAAAAATGGAACTTGCTAATTTTTTCTATTGTAAAGAACATGTAAATTAAATAGTATGTCAAATACCTGACCAAAATATCTTATATTTTCTACATTTTTAAATTTAAGTAGGGTAATTGTTTTCCAATAATTTTGCTTTTACCTACAAATTTATCGTATTATCGTACAATAAAATAAAACAATAAAATCAAGCTGGAAATTGTAATTCTTTCCATTTTGTTTAAAATAAGTGCCCGGGGTGTAAATTAAATATACCTACATCGCCAGAAATGGAAAAATTAAAAATCCTGGAAATATTTTTAAAGCAATTTAAGAGGAACAACATACCACAGCTTATTAAAATTATAAGAAAATAATTGCCCATCTAATTTCTCTTTCTCGCAATCGATGCAGAAAATTTTCGTTTTGCATAAACATTCGCAGTCCACTGATATTCTAGCAATAAACATTCAGTGGACGTTGAATTATTCATTACGCAGAGGAATTTTATCATTCATAAAATATGTAAACATTAATAATGTATAAATTATTAATGCGCGTGTGCGATGTACATTAGCAATTAATAGCTGCGTAAAATTTTCGATTACAGTTTCGTTCAGGGTTTAAAAGTTACATGAAAAATATATTAAAAAATGTTGAATAATCGAGAGTGATCCTAACCATTTTGGTCAGTGTTGTAGACATCTTTTTCAAAACGTGTTCAATAAACATACCACTGGTAACGCCTACTTCATTAAAATATCTAACGAGAGCTTTCCTTACTTGGAATTTCAATTTGATATTATTTTCATGATAGCACTTAATAAGCGCTTCGTTCCTTCGTTCATGCACGGCGTCCGGGTATCAATTACATTTAATCTTGATGGGAATCGCAATTCAGTTCCCGGTTAGATGATCGATACCATCGCGTGTTATTTAGATCTAAAGTATTTATTAGATTTTGGACGAAACGTGTTTCGTTCGTACGTCAACTCGCAACGCTGAACGCATAATTCTTTTCTCAATGAAACAGAAGTTCGAGATAAATACAATAAAAACGAACGGAAAATGTTCTTTTAAATTCGAATAATTAATCCAATGGCAAGTTCCTCTTTGACGCAAATCCTACGCCGACTTAAAAATTCTTTTTCGAAACAGAAAGGGAACCGGGAGGACTTTGGAAACGAACACGCCGTGCGCGCAATATTTCGCGGAGGATTAGCGCACTCGGAATGAGAGAATGCGGCGTATGAATTTCTTTGTGCGGGCCGTAGACACAATTAAATAGGGACCGTGGCGAAGTACCGAAAGAATGTTCTGAAAACGTCACAAACAGTGATATAAACGCGAAATTTCCGGGCCGTTCCGTGGAACGTCCACGGTTCCCGAGTCTTGGGATAAAGACTGCGGTTGACACATAACGAAGTAGGAAACCGCGAGATTAACCCACCGCCTTGCATTCTATCACGGTGCCGGGTCTGGTTGCCGTTTTATCGGTCGGAATTACTGCGGTATTAGTCCTCGGAGCTCGTTGAAAGGGCGAAAAGGCGAAGGGACAAGGGATAGGCCGCCGCCAGGCCTGACCTGTAACGGGTCAACGGGAAAAGGAAATAACGGCTCCCGGGATAAAGGTAATACCGAGTAGCATAGAAGTGAAAAGAGGTTTCCAAGACGAATATTACGGTAAGACAAATGCTCGCAATAAAGTAGAGTACACAATGGTCGCACCGGTTGCTGACGGATCAGACGAAACGCGGCTCCCTACCAGCCGGCAACGTCACTGATTTTTCCTCCCAGGAAGAAAGAATGAGGAAAGGGATTGCGCAATGTGTGGATTTTAAAAATTTATTTTTTTTTGTAGTTGAATTAACTTTTTAAACATTGAACCGAATGGCTTTCTTCGAGGAGCTAAGATTGGTTTACTAGATGATGTATAAAAGAAATTTTTCAAAAATAACAATTTATCTGAATCACGGAGTAGTTCTCAACCGGTGACCCAGAGAATTTTTAAAAAATGTATATTTTTATATTTTCTCAGTTTCATTCGAACTAGAACTACCACATTCCAGAATTGTTCTTTACCCATCCGAATTTATAACGCAAGGACGCTTTTCGAAAAAGTTTTACGATCCACACTCTTCGACAAAACCTATCAAAAAGTTCCACAACTTTTTCGATCGCTGTCTACAACACTTTCACTCCATGCTCGAGAATATTCTTACTAAATTCTGTAACGATTGAGCGGGAGGAACCTATGAAAAGTGTCACTAGCTCCAGGTTTCGAAGTTTCGCATGTAAACCGTAAACTTGTTACCCCTTCTCGGCTTCGCAGCGAATTTGCGGTGGCGACCGGTCCAGAGAGAAAGAGCGGAAAAGAGATAAAAAAAATATAGAAAGACAGAGAGAGAGAGAGAGAGGGAGAGAGAAGGCGCACGGCCACCGCGAAAACGTCACGTCGATGACACCGGATTGCTGGCCCGCCAGAAACAAAGCAAACAAACGACCAAGAAAAACAGAATAAAACTTGTTTCGTTCATTACAATGTTCCTCGGGCCACGGTTGGTCCCGCGCGTGCTCTCTAATTTCCCACCCCTTGACCCCATCCCCCGAGCCCTTTACCCTTTACCCTTCGCCGCGCGCGCAAACCCCTCTTGCAAGTACCGGCGCCCCGGCTAAACCGAACCAGGTCGTGGCGCGCGTATTTGTGAAACGTGATTCGCTCCGGTTCGTGGACGTCGAGTGGAATCAAAGAGGGGGTGTATATCGATGATGGAGGAGTAAATCAGCGACGATGAAATGGTGCAGCACGAACACGAGAAAAGATATTGCCTCTGAAATCGAAGGGCCGCTACATGCGCGACCCCCTCCCAGACACCATCTTGCATACGAAGGATTCGGATCATGGGCCCCCTTCGACTCCGCTTCCTTGGTACAGTTGTTTCATTTGTTTGGCAACAATTGCAATATAATTTTAACTCGCATTGGAACATCGCATAGTAATTCATACAATTGCGAATATTTTCTGCGAGCATTCTAAATATGCAATTATTCGCAGTTCTATACGATTATCGTGCAATTATGAACAATAATTATTGGACAAATATTATTCAAGCTCTGAGGGCTGCTTTCCTCCCTTTGATATGGACGATGATACATTCTGAAAAAGTTTCACTAAGATCTGGCGATGTCCGGGGATCGTCCTTTGGTAGTAGCGATGGGCATCCAATTCTCTGTCTTGCAAGTTTTCAAGTTAATCAGTCTTTTCGAATCAATTCGATATTTATTCGAAGTCAGAAATTCGCGAAACTCTTGAAAGTTTTGACGGCTTGACAATTTTGAGTGTTGATCAAGAATTTCGAGACTGGTGAACTTGTGTGGTAAAGTACTGCATGTTTTTTGATTTCAATGGCCTTGAAATACGTTGTCAAGGTCACCATTCTGAACAACATTTCCTTTTAAAGTTTTTAGTTGGTCGACTTTACGAGATAATTGCAAAAAGATTTGCAATTTGGGTTAGGTTTGGATTTCAAGACTTTCAAGACTTTCAAGGCTTCAAGACTTTTAAGACTTTCAAGGCTTTCAAGGCTTTCAAGAGTTCTAAGCTTGGAATTGTGTTGGATCCCATCATTACTTGTGAGTGTAACATATCGTTGTCCATAAGCGCAACGACGCGACATAAATTTTAATTGGCTGGGTCGGATGGTTCGAAGTGTAGAATAAGCAACGACTGTCGCAACAGAGGTTGAAAATGGAGGTCGAAGGTTCAGGCTCTGGAATATTGGATAGGCGATTTGTGGATCCTACCGTTGTATCCTTTACGCTACATTATTGAATTGGATTTCGCGCCGATTACCCGTTGTCCCGATTGATTTTACGCCGATTGATCCGTTTTATCGGACCACCGGCGACCCCATACACCGGATACTGTGTATTAGCGATTACGCGTCCGACAGATTCGTTGCTCCGATTGGGAAAACAATTCCCGGTTTGTTTTTTTTTTTTTGCTTGATTTGGTGGCCGCCTCCTCTATCCTCCCATTTTCTCGTGGGCGCGATCGCGAAATTCGGGAGGGGGGTCCGTATGGTGTCGATTGCGAAACATTTTATCGGAGCATGCTAAAAAATTGATGTAATAAAATACAGCGAAGAGAAAGTGGCGTGATCGACCTGCGAATTGGAAGGCTCGCTTTGATACTTGATACCCTGTGTCTCGCGAAAGGATAAACATTACGCCTCGTCCACACTCGGTTAAATGTAAATTACGACAGGACATAAATTTTATACGAATAGTAGTAAGATACATATGCGATCATTTTTGTGACTTCAAGTTGTTAAGGTTTTTCTTGTCGTGCACGTACGATTACAAGATTTAATGATCTGTTTTATTAGGTGGAGTAATCTGAGTATGACGAACAATTTAATCAGTTTATTGACACTTCGCTGTTTATGTTACTAAGTTACTGGCACTATGGTTTTTTACCACTTGCTCGTTAAATGGGAGTCTACCGACCACTCTCGAGATCGTGGATTGAGTTGTTGCACCGGACTCTTTGTTAATTGATGTAAAAATTCTTAGAAAATGTGTTGTCTCCGAATAAAATATAGCATCGTGATATGATTGATTTTCGTTTATTATCTTATTTGTTTTCTACTGATATACAAGGAATTCTGTTCAGAAACTGGCTTACATTTTTTCGTACATCTCCTAAGATTGCATCTATTATTGTTCTCGTCAGTTGCACGTTCAGATTTCGAATATTAAGAATAAAGCAAACGTAAATATGTAAAAATGATTAAAGATAGCATGCGACTAATCTAGAAGCGCATTATTAATATTGTCGCGTGTTGCCTGTCACATTATATCACGTGTCCCGGGCGAGAAACAACGAAGAACTGTTTGCTCACAATTGTTTGCATTTGTGTATGTAGTTACAGTCACTCGAGTACGTTTATTTGCGAAGGCTGACAAAGATCGATTGACTGTCGCTAAAAGTAACGACTCCTGTAACCATTTCTTGCTTCGGCTTCGGCCCGGTTGTGCGGGTTGTTTTCGATATCGTCATAGACAGGTTTTTCTTGTGTAATTGCGTATGAAATAATGTTGCATGAAAAAACAAAATGTTAAAAGCATTCGAACACTTTCCGAAGAAACCATCATATTTAATTCTCTATTAATATTTTCTATCGAACTCTACCATTATCGAAAACATTTTCAACAACAAATGTACGAGTCCCAATAATTTCTGGATTCATTTATTCGAACAATTGTTTCAAGAGGTGTACAGGAGAAAGCATTACCGAAGTGAGAGTACCTACGTTCGATGGGTATTACTATTTCGATATATTAGAATCTCTCATCGATCATGCAAATTCGTTGGACGGAAATTCTAAGTCAACTGTGCATTCAAGCGATACTATAAACGGAAGGATCACGTTCTATGGAACGCTGCACTTCGCTATTCAATATAACCACGTTCGAGTCTCACGTAGGTATGAGTATTGCATTCCAGCGCACCGATCCGAATCGCGAGTAGGTATCGTTGCCACGTGTACGAAAGCGAGTATCATCCCCCTGCCATGCCGTAATAAGAGCACCGTGTGAAGCTTCCTGTCGTTCCGATAAAAATTACCTCGACGAACCGGCCGGAGCAGAAAGCTTCCGCCGGGAATAAGAAAGAAACGACTTTCTTTGCAGATTTCGCCGAATGGAAAATCAGAACCCGAATCATTCCGTTCAATATTTAGCGTCCACCCTGGAAACTCATTTACGGGCAACCCTTCGAAAACCATTAAGCATTTTCACGCTGCGAAATTATACTAAAATTTTTTATAAATTATATTAAAATTTTCGGAGTTACATATCTTTTTGCATCAGTATGTTTTGAAAAACACGTGTTCACGATTCTGGAGTGGAAGTCGTACTGTTGAAGGATTTGCTGATGAATCGGTGCCAACTACGGTCTGAGCCAAAAATAAATGGAAAATCTTCTTTACTTACAAAATGGCGGTATTTCGAACTCGAATCACCAGTATTTGTATATTTTCATTCGGTTTTAGCATGGTAAAAAAATGAGAAAAAATCTCTTTTGGTAACAAGGTATGTGCTGCAGGTTCTCCCGAAATTTCAAGTCGATTATTTAACCGAGATCCTTTTCTTTTTTAAATGAAAAATCGTAGAGTACCTCCTTGAAATCAAATTTCGAAAGAACGACTTACAACACGCAAAATGTCTGGACAGGTAATTGTCGCGAGGACAAAGTCGCGAGAAATAGCAAACAAACAGGGGAACAATTGAATTCGTTGGAGGAAGGTTGTTGGATCTGCCGTGTCTCGCACCGCGGGTATTGATTCGATGCATCCTATCAATGTCAGTCGTAGTATATCCGGCGTAATGTTGGCAGTGTTGTCGGAAGGTGCAAACACCGGCGCGAGAAAAGTTTCTAGCTAGGATAAACGGAGGATTTCGCGAAAGAACGAGCACGGCTCCTGACAGACACGGGTGGAACCAAGCGTCGAAAAGGGCGGTCAAATATACATATAAGGGCATACGGTCCCGACTTTGTTGTCACAGACACGGACGCGGCGGCTCTAAATCGGCGAAAGTTCCCGTCGAACTGGGCCAAAACGATGACACCACGCTCGAACATTTCCCGCAAATTGTGCCGATATGCGAGGGCCAACAACCTGGCAACACCCCACGACATTGAGACATAAATTTTCACGGTGAAGTGGAGGCGCGTGAAATCACACCTATTCCCGTTCATTCGTCTTGAAATCAGTCGCGTGACACGCGAATCTGAGCCTTTCTGCCAACACGATGACATAAATCACTCGGCGTCACGTCGAACCTACGGATTAAGATTCCATTGTCGTTTAGCTACTGTTCCTGTCTCTTCCTGTTAGGCGGAGCAAGATTATTCAGAGAGGAAGAATTGTCTACGAAAATTAAACTAAGTAATTTTCTGTAACCCTCGTCAGAAATGTTTGTTACAGAAAAATGTAAGAGTAGAAATATTGAATGAATTTGAGAATATCGAGGCGTTATTAGAATTATTTAAGGACGACAGCTTAACTTTTAAGCCAAGTAAAAATGTGGGGTCTTAGGTTGCCACAATAAAGAAACAACTATTGCTGTTACCAGTTTTTATTTAATTTGCGTGTTCTAAAAGTGTATACGGAAATCCGGAATATGCGAGGCGAACTCATCGGCAGACTAACTGACTGTGTAAAGGCGGTCAACTTTAACATCGTGCGCTGCGAATCGTGTACCGCTACAAAAATTAAGCTAATTTTTTAATAGTTATAATAATGCTTCGATATTCTAAAATTCATTCAATATTTCTACGGTTACAATTTTCTGTAACAAATATTTCTGAAGTGTAGTAAAGATAATTCTACGAACTCTAAGCACCAATTTAATACCAATATTGCTCGCATTTTCTGCCCGAAAACCACCTATAAAGAACCTGTTCAAAGTTTTCGCAAAGTTTAAAGTAATCAATTTTCCGTCATTTATACACTGATCGCGTTCTGAAACTTGCGAAGTGGTGGAAAATTAGTGACTCATCTTTCGGCGAATGCCATCAACTTATTAATCTGTGCCGAATTTCCTTTAGAACGAGATTACTCAACGTAGGTGGAAAATTGAAATTTTGTAACCGGCAGAACTGATCAGAACTTCCTAAACTCTTGTAATCGACGAAACTGAATTGAACTTTGTAGGACCGTCACAGTATCGAAAATCTCCTGGACCTTTTAAAACTCGTGAACTTTTAACTGAGAGAGCTCGGTAACAATATTACAGCTCGCGAACTTTGTGCTGGGGATGTTTGTTCGACATTTTTCTTTCTTTTTTTTTCAGTAATTTGACAGTGATATTGCTTTCGAACAAGTCTTCGCTATACCAATTGTGCTGTTCGCTATGATGCAGTGTTAATAATACTTTTCAACATGCGGAAATCCTATTTCTAAGTTTTCTGGAGTGCTATAAAACAATTTTCTTTATCTGCTAGCATTTCCCACTTACATTTTTAATTTTTAATTAATAGGATGAAAATTTAATGCGACGTTAGAGATTTCATTTATTCGATTTTAATTCGAGTGATTAATAAATTGTATTTATTAAGGTTTCAGATACGAGGTTTGCGAATTCGAGTATCTATATTCGCAATAGAAATTCTAGATGTGCATGCAGATTGGGGAAGATGTTACATACGCATATTACCTTATCATTATCAGCTGTCGACGACTAGATTTACCCTCGATTTAAATTTCCACCATCGCAGACTGAAATGCTATTGAATTCATTATACGAAACGTTTGATCTCCAGCGAAGATACCGCTGAGCGGACTAGAAATGAACAGAGTGCACATAGTAATGGTTTATGGTCGAATTCCAAACAACCAGATATATCACGGTGTCTGATATATTTATTATAGTATGCAACTAAAGAGTAGTTTTCACTAATAAATCGTATTTCATCGAGTGGCGAATAGATAAACGTACATCAGCGAAAATTAATTAATTCTCTGCTGTTACGTTGGCTCGTTACATGAACTGTGGAGGAAATTGTTCCTTATACCACCAAATTTAACATTATCGATTGTGCTTATTGACGTCATCGAGATATTTAACATTCACGTCATGAACACATGTAAGCTGAATATTTATATCTGTACAAGTTCTTTTTAATGGTTACAATAAAATTAAAGAGAATATAAAAATCAGTATCGTGTGTGACAACAAACCAACAACACGTTGTCGCGATATTCTTTTCCATCTTTTAATTTTTATAAAGCATACGGTTTTTTCATCTTTCGTGAAAATGATCCAAACTAGGATCGAAACGTCGAAAATGTAAATAGCAAACTCGCAAATTTGCTTTAAACATTAAATATTGATCGAACCTTGCGCCGAGAGCATTATCAATTTTGTATTAACCATCATACGATCGAGACTACAAGTAAACATGTAGAATATAAAAATGTTCTTAAATTCTTCTAAATGTCGTTTAAATTTTTTCCATGAATGCAAAAAGTCAACAGTTTAATTATTATTTTACAGTGACAAAAAATTCTTTTAAAAATTGCTTTCAAACAAGCTGATATTTTCAAGAATAAATCGTATTATAAAAGTCCGAAAGGCTAGTATATTGTCGTCTACACTCTTTGCAGAAATTTATTTCATGCATGCTGAAGTAATGGCACGGCAATATACTGTCTTCTCGATCCAATTCCGACGAAAAAAATTAGTTTCCACGGCTTTCCAGGGAATCAAAATGATCGATCGTAGCGATTCGTATCAGACACACGTTTCGATTCACTCTTTCGAAAATTCCAGGAACGATGAAAACGTTTCAAACTATCAGGTAGTTATACGTGCAATTCTTTATGCCGCACGCACACGTATCGGCGTTTCAATCATATTAGCTGCGTAGATAGCGTGCAAGTGCACTCGTAAAATTTATGATCTTTTTGTTGTCTTTACAGTCTGCGATGTAACTGGGATCGATAAAACTGATCCACGATTAACGCGATCCGTTATACCCGACAGAACAGTCGTGCTTATCGTTAAAATTAAACACAACTTTTAATCGCGTGCTTTAAAATTAACAAACATATTTAACAGCAAATTTGTTTGCTCGAATAATGAAAGCGCAATAAATTGTGAATCACTTCGAAAGTACAAGCCTTGAGCCATTATGGTCAGAAAATCACATCTAAATAACGGATTTGTAAATTATTATTTAATGTTCATTCTCGATGGAAAGACTAAATTAACCCTTTGCATTCGGAATTATTTTACCTCCAAACACAAACAATATAATTTTTTTTCATTTTGTAAATGTGAAACTGATACAACATGTGATTCATTCAATGCAAATTACATAAAATTAAATTAAATTAAATTTAATATACCGAAAACGTCGATGCATTATTTTCGACGTACTAAAATCATTAAAGAAAGAAAGACATTTTCACTTGGCGCCCGATTCTCATAATTGGTGCAAAACATTTTTATTTTGCATAAAAGTCCGCATGAAACCGAGATAAAAGAAAATTTCATTTTCTGTGCTAACGACTATATGAAAATTATGTGAAAGGATTTGTTTTATCTGTTTCGAATTCTTTTACAGATCGTGAAGATTCACATGCCGAGGAAAATCTATCGGGATAAGAAGTTTCAGGTATTAAGTTACAATATGAGTGGGAAAAGACAAGTTTTAATGCATAGATAATAAAGTTTATCGTGGATCGAAGATAATCCAACTTCGCTTCCATATCTGACTGTCGGATATCTCGCGATCCGACAGTTAAAATATTCCTGCTATTCGTCAAAGTAATTTTATTAACGTAGCTGCCGGTATTTCGTTGCGTGCTTTTTGCAATTTCATCCGCCCGTTCTCCTCCCTCGCAGAAGGCATGGTTTTTACCTAGCTCCCTAACTGGTCTCATAAAAGTTTGATAGGATTAAGAGTCCTTCTCAAGGCGCACACAAGCAGCCGGTATCATACATTTTTTATCAGCGGACGGGTTCCTACGAATTCAAGAATTTCATTCTGTATTACTTTGTGCTCTCTTCGTTGCCGTTAATTCCGCCCCGAAGGTATTATTATAGCGCGCAAAGCGCGGAATTTGCATGGAGATCCGCAACCTAATCATGACTAACAGCCTACTGCCCAAATTTACATCGAATTACATCGTATTTCAATTTCATTAATATTCTTGACGTCGCGTTCGAGATGTAAATTTATCGCGGAATAACCCGTAGTCCGTTTTCGTAAATAATCCGACGAGAATTCTCGCAGAAATCCTGTTATTTTGTGCCGTAGAAGTCTTCTACCTCGGTGGAACCACCATTTATGCCCTGCAATGGAAGTGGGTTAAAAACCGATAACTTTTTTAGATATTCGACCATACAATTTGAACATTTTCGAGAAGTTAGAGCAATTAGTATACTACACGATGTGAAAAGAAATTTTTTCAAAAATTGCAATTGGTCGGAATTGTAGCGAAAATACTAAAAGTTGCATTTTACAACTTTTTTATATGGGTCTAGATCTGTGCCAATTATACGAATTGTGAAAGTTTCATCGGTTGATGCAGGATAAAACAACAGGCATTGAAAGATACAACAATCTTTGAGGCCGAAAATACGTGGCTACGTACTTTTTTTCTGAATAACTTTATAGAGTTGAAAACACTGAAATAGTATTTTTACCAGGTCTGAAAATTATTTTTGATTTCATTAATCTATGCTCAATTAATTTCAATGAGGCAGTCTTAATCTAGCAAAATTAATGTAAATTAATTGTAAGTTATACATTAAATCTTAGTGTGAGATAATCATATATCGTATAATTTGTAACATCGAAATTCTTTAAATATTTTTACAACGGTTTTAGCACGGTCTCCTTTTCTCAACAGTTCTGTAGTCGTTCGAATTAACAGTTTACCTCGCAGAGGGAACTTCTCCCACGTATTGTGCGCTTAAATTCTTTAACTCTGTGATAAAAAGGGGCATTACAGAAAATTCCAGTTCCGTTAGAGAGTTGGTATTTTTGAGGAACTGTTTCGCGAGAATAGATGCAATTTTTATGGCTGCTTTAGTGCCGAGTAATTTTCTTTTGAATTCGAAGGGAGGATTAGAGGCCTCCTCTCATTATACCCGTAATTGGAATGGTTCTGTAGGCGCCAGTAGCAATCCGAAATCCAATATTACGGATTGCGCCCATAATTTCTTGAACTCCTGTTAACCCTTGTGCGGTGTGCTGATGATCGTTGGTTTAATGATTCGCGAATTGCGTCCGAGTTAACCTGAAATCGAAGGAAAAATCTGATCGTTCGCCTGATCAGAACGAGATCAATTTCGACCAGAACATCGTGAAATGTCGAAAGAACGCTGTTGTGCTCTGGTGTTGTCTTTATGAGCGACACATCACGATGATGTCAGGGTCGACGACAGACGATCCACGCTTAGTTTTCGAACGAAAGTCCTCGTATCCAGGATTGGAAAACCTTGCGGACTTTGTGAAATTTATTAGTGCATTGTGCTCGATAAATTAATTCGTGCACATGTTCATGGTTTGAAAGTTATTTATTTATTTATTAATGCTCTAAACCGTGGTTTATACAGCATACATTGGTATAACACTTTACAATTGACAATTGACAGTGAGGTATAATAAACGCTGTGATAAACGCTAAATGCGAATCTTACATTTTTTGAGAAAATTGAAAGTTTGAAAGTTATTCTGTACCTCGGGTTCTAGCATCAACTTTCACTATAAAATTAGATGGCCAGGTGATCAAGGGAGAGCTTGTCGAAAGAGTTGGCAAAAGGAATTGTTATAAACATTAAACCGCCAGAAATAATAAATTTATCAATAATTACTATCACGTCGATCGAAATCAACCAAAATTAGATGAAGTAGGGAGAGTTTTACATCGCTGTGCCTGAACTCGACGAGCACTCTCAGTCAGTCAGTGAGACGGGACATAACTCCGAACTATCGAAAGAAGATATTAATAAATGTGTAGGTTACTGGTGTCTAATGAGAAAACTGGAAGGGGAGTCTAATCAACTGCACGCGTTCTACTCACCTGAATAAAATAAATGACATCTTATTTTGTTCGTCTCGAATGTAGCTATCATTACAGTTGCCACGATGCTTTAACATTTTGCAGGTCGTAAGAACAAATAAAATGTTGGCTTCGTTCAAAAGTCAAAAAGAATTCTGGACATAGTAACGTCGACATAAAATGCTCGATGGCACGTGGTCGTAAACATTCATAGTCTACTTATTTGTAGCGCGTGCTAGCTACCGTTGTTCATCGTGAGGATTGAGTTATCTGCAGTTTTCAAACCTGAAATGAATTCTTAAACGCGCGGCGCAGCAGGGCGCCCGTTCTTCACGGGCTACACGATCTATATCTGTACTTATTGCATAACGAACCTTTCGTAACTGATGTAATTACATTGAATACCGTTCCGTTTCGTTACTCGGAGTGCAAGTGCTTGGACAAATGAGGTGCCTCGTTATATTTATATTGCTTGTACAGTGGCAGGGTTACGTGTCAGGCTTGGGAGCCTCGAAGCAGCACAAAGAACTGAAAACAGCGGGCAAAACGCTGCTGTCTGAATCCGCGGCAAAACGTCGCCTTTTGTTTGTCGCTTTTACAAAATCGTCGGCTTTTAATTGGTTCGGTATTCTAATTTCGAGAATTACTTTAATTACCGACGCACGCTTTCCGCAGGAATTATAAAGCGAAACGTTCACGGTTTGCCGCACGCGCTCGCGCGGTAAATGCACGACCCGTTTTATTAATAATCTCCGCGAGCTGAAATAACATTTAATATGCGGATCGGTATGGACAAAAACGTGCAGATTTGTGTGGTGCGCGCTCATAAGAACCGTGGCCATTTCTGGGAAAAAGAATTTAAACAGAGCCGAATGAATTCGATCTACCGAGCCTCGGTTAAAATTGATTTATTAAACATTCCGCGCGTTTCGAAAAGAGCCATTAAGAATGGAATGGTATGCTTAGCGAGTGAATGTTTAATGATCTACCGTTGTGCAGCCTCGGGGTTTTGTAAAAAAAAAAAAAAAAAGAGGAATTGTGAACGAGATCACATGAGCGACCTTTAATTTTCTGCACGCGTCCGCGTTTTTGATACGTTAGCCTACTTTTCACCCTCTCTGTCGGAATTGTTTCATTATTATTGTTTGTCTGAGCTCAATTAAGAATGGAATGAACGAATCAATATTTACTACATGACTCGACAATTTCGAATATTGTACTATTTCGTTCGTTGATTTTTCTTTCTGTACGGTTCAACAATACGTACATTGAAAATAATTGTAATTGACCGAATTTAATTGCTTCCTCGCACGAATCCTTTACTAATACGCTTAATGTATTTAAACGGACGCCGCCGGTAGAAATCGTGCGAGACGAATTTGTCGAAATAATTTTCCACGGAAAAATTGACTATAATTTATTCCGTACTCTTATTTCTCTCTTCTCGGTTATATCGTCCTGTATGTTAGACTGTCAGGGGAATGATACTGACGAGGATTGTTCTCAGGTTTTAATATAGGATACAATGGAACATCCTAGTATAGGAAACATGTATATTTACGAGACGTGTGTCAGCGTTGACGGCTCCACAACGAATGCTCAATCTTTTCATCGTAGACAATCCATCCCTCTTTTCGTCGACACAACCTCGGGGAAAATCAAATTTGTACAATTTGGACAGCACCGTTCGGAACGTGTCACGTTCTACAGTAAGCTAATAAGCACAAAATATTGTGAGAGTGTCGAGTGTCGTAGATTCAAGATGTTAAATTTGACTTACTAATTGTCACGGTATAATTATAATAAACGTTATCCTGTTGAATAATTATTTCTATTTTTTAGAACGTCAGAAAAACAGTGATTTGCCACACACCAAACCTTTCTCTAAATAAAGCAAGCGTTAATTCCCGTGCGCGAAGTGCATCCACCAGCAAAGCAAACGATTTTTTGCGTCCAGCCCAAGGGGACATAGATGTGTTTTTACATAGCGCAAAAATTTGTAAAAAATTCCAGAGGTACTGGCGAAAAATATCAATCAAAAGACCATGATTACGACGCGTCCTGGAGCACCCGTGGTGGAGGAATCTGTAAATATAGGGGCCGGTTCCCTACCTATCCCTACTCTACTTTTATGGCTTTATCTCGTGGCCTCCCTCTCGAATTCGCTCACGAGCTGCGAAGGACCACTCTTGCTCGTGACACTGCAAATTGGACGGTAGAAAGTTACAATTTTGAGTTTAACCTTCTGTGAAACGACCAAACAGACAAACACTGCTCTGCGCCAGACATTCATCATGATTGTTAAATAGCTGCTGCGAAGTCGGCTACGGAAAAATATATTTCCGTTCTTGCGACTTGTACGGTTAAATGTACTTTTTTTATCTTCGTTCGCGCATTCAACCGACAGAAACTTGTGATGAGCTTGAAAATTCCCCGTTTTATTTAGTGCAGGTATTCCATGTTCTGGTATATAGATTTAATCTTACGAAAAAATAAGAAAGTACTGTCACTTTACACTTTTCTGTCGCACTCAATTGTAAAAACTGTAGAATTGAAAATGTTTAATTGTCAGTCACCACAAGGTGTCAGAATGTTTAAAAATCTAATTTTTTTTTTAATATTTTGTAGCTCCTTGCAGTGGACGCCTCGACTTGGTCCTTTGATAACATCGACAGTACTCAAGCGAATCTCTATTTATCAATATACGTAACTGGAAAAGCTGTATTATGTATACAGGATGAGTCACCTAACGTTTGCACCTCAAATATTTTTGCTGTTTTCAAAGATACGTCAAATGTTTTAAAATATTTTTGTTTTTATATCCTTTTTTTAAAGATATTAAGGTCTCCTCCTTTTTGAGACACCTACAATGATAGTTTTCTTCATTAGGAATTCAGTCTATGAAAAAAAAATAGAGGTGGCCCTGAGATCCTTAAAAAAAAAACAAAAACAATTATTTTTAACGCTAAACCTACCGAGCACTAAAAGAGATAAAAATATTTTAGCTTCAAAAATGACAAAGCTCTATTTATTTAGATTTTGTGCATTTTTTATTCAGTCATTAATTTCCATGTCAGCAACTTTGATATTTTTTATAATTGTAAGGGGTCATTTGACCTCTCGTGGTAGGTTGAGTATAAAAAACAACAAACATATTTGAAGCGCAAACGTTAGGTGGATCACCCTGTACATTTAACTATATTTTTGTGGGTTCGTATTCGACAGGTTTTCGTGCGACTTGTAATATTTTTTAGCCAGTTGTATAGCGCAGCACCGTTTCTAATTTCTTAGTGGTCTCGTGAAAGGAGATTGCGAAGCATCTGCGCCACTTATTCCCGGAGTCTCTATTTTTGCCCACCTGTTTCTCACCACTTTTAAGATGCGTTTCCGGCTCTATTTCGCGGAGAGCACGTTCCCGTATCGACTGAATGAAATTAATCCGAGCAGCGGCGAGTCGCCCGCGCGGAACAGGGTTTCACTTAATTTTGAGTCACGTTCGCGCAATTCTAACGAAATTCCAGGCCAGCCCAACGACCAGTCATTTTCACACGGGGAATGAAAAAGGGGCCCTCCCTAATCTCTTCGTGAAACAAGTGACTAAGTGCGATAACATTCTTGAGAAGCGTTCCTTCTCGTAATCTCTTGCGACTTAAGTAATGGATGCCGCGCTGATAAAGTCTCGCTCACACCGCCAGAACTAACCTGCGACCGCATTACCCTTCCACGAGTAGTTCCAACTTCCTGCGAGCCCAAATTATACACAGCTAAATGATGGATGACTTCCCCTGCATTCCGAACACACCGTACCTGCTCCCCACCGTTCCGACACTGTTCGCCACCGGTGTATCGAAATCTCCGCGTTTCCAGAAGTATTGCTCGTTTAGGACTCCACCGGCGAAGTTCATAGGCCGAACGATGCTTCCTTCGAATTGCAAGACGCAGGAGCTACGTCTACTATTTGTCCGAATGATTTTAGCGAGTTCAAAGTGACACAATTTTGAAACTCTTCTGTTACTATAAACCCCTTGCCATACAATTTTCTTTACGGTTACAGAGGTTAAAACATCTTCATCCCCAAAAATGTTGTAGAAGAGAAAAGAAAATATATATTTTTTGTATGGTTACATGGATTTTAATATTGAAATATTGATTACACACAAATCGAATTTTATTTCATCTAAAAAGAAACGCGTGACATTCGCATTTGTTAGACTTTGTTTAAAATGTTCATCACGAGTCTGACTCGAATAAAAATCGAATAAGAAAATGAATATTAAATTGAGAAATGAAGATTCAAAAATGAAACACTGTTCATTTGAAAGGGCATCGTCCTGCTTGCCATAAAAGGGTTAAATGCCATACGAAGGTTGAATGTTTCTACTCCACGACAGACACCGAGAATTACAGCTTTCTTCGGCTTTGAGAAACGCGTGCGGGAAGGAGAAGTTCATTTCGCCCCGCAGTTCGAATACGTCTCGGGGGAAAAAAATATTAACGTTGTAGTCGAAGGAGGGAACAACTCTGTTCACTTTACCGTAATCCTGAAGCAATAAAAGACCAGTAAAACGCACGGAGTTCTCGCGAAACGAACGGAGGAGAATGTATTCTGCACGAACAGTTACCGGAGAACAACGTACCTACGTAGCACCGAATTCGTTAACGTGCTTGGAAATTGTTGTGTCTCTACAGCTGGTGTTCCCCCTTCCACCTCTAAGAATCCTCAGCATCGAATACGCTGTTTACCGAACGGAATTATGTGAAGTGTCTTTTTCAGTTTCCCTTCCCGGTTGTCGTTGTTAACTGGTTTCCATGGCCGTTCTTCCCAGGCCTTTTGTCCGCACCAATCCCGCCTCGCTTCAATTCAAATTCGATAATTGTTCCCCGCGCCTGACAACTACGCGTTTCGTTCGATTCGAACATTTTAGTTTTTTCTTCCTTTTTTTGTTCTCTGTTCCGCTCTGTTCCGTTCTGTTCGTCGATTAAGTGCGACGTGTCGAGGAGCTCGCCGTCGCAATTAAATCTGATAAAAGTTTTTTCACCGTCGCCGCGTTTATTTTTGTCAATCACTTCTGCACGAACTGGCAAGAACTGTTCGAATGATCGACGTTCTTCACGCTCGCTTTATCCGGCCGGAATCGACTCAACAATTACCGGCTTCTGTTAATGATTGATTTCTCTGTTTAACATTTAATACCCTTCGGATCGCAACAGCGTGTAACGAATACTTAAACGTACCTTGTTGCTACATCTTACTCTGATCTACTGTCGACAAAATTAAATGAAGATCGCTCTGAAGAACTAGTTGGAATTTTTTTAAAAATTGGATGGAACTTGGGTTTTTTTCCGAGATGTTGAAAGGATCGATCTTGGATAAAAATGTGAAAAATTGTTCTCAAATTCTTATTCACCCTTTGTTTAGTAAACTTCTAACATTTAAAGAAAACCGAAGTCGTTTGATCCAACTTTTAACATTAAGGGGTGTCCACTTAATTTTGTCCGCGACTGTATACGCGAAAAACATTTCGGTTCCGCAACAATGTTCGCGAACCGAACAAAACCGAACGAAATACTGATTCGAGATAATTTCTGTTTTACTCCGGCGCACCGGTATCTTCGTACGATAATGCGCGTCATTAATCTTTCGGCCGGAGCTCGATAAAGTAAATATGCGGGGCTATATTCTTTTTTTCTTTTTTTTTTACGGAACTCAGCGCGGCGTTTCGCTTTATCAATGATTAAATTTGCTCTTCTGCAACGGAGCGCGATCACGCGCGAATCCACCTTCCGCACAATTACCGTTCGCCAGCGACGGTGTACCGTACAATATTAATAGATCATCAGCGTTATCGTGCTATTTCCATTGAATGAGATCCAATCACCGAAAATTATTCGGCCGTCCCCGTGCTACGCGGCAATCATTAATCTTCCGGCGTGGGTGCAGCGGCGAACTTCGCCGCGATTTACAATCGGCCTTTCATCCCCTTAGACGACGCTAAAGGCACTATTTCTTCCACCTCGATTCAAGACTGAATTAAACCCTTAGCAAACATATTAGCACATCTATTTCAATCACGGATGTTTCGTTCGCGACTGCGTGTGTCGCGAATGTTCTAATGTTGCCCGCCAAATTAATATTGGGCAGCCGATTCAGTGTCTAGAGCGATTATATACAGGGTGAATTCGATAAAGCAGGACACCTAAATATCTCCGTTACTTTTCGTTGTACAAAAAAACTTCGTAGGACAAAGTTACACTGTTTGAAGGGCAAGGTCATTTTTATGAGATTTCAAAGTTATCGATGTTTTTTTTAAATGGAATGATATATTTTCGTTAACGTAATGTTGTAGCTGACAAAATAACGAATTCATGCATGTAACACAATACGATCTTCAAATAACCTTCAACCCAGAAAAATGGTATAAATAAAATTCAACGTGTAAGATTTATTTGATGTATTTCTGTTACGCCAAATGTTCAAAAATGTTCCCCGCTGTTTCCTATTTTTCTTTGATCTTTACCGCCCTGAAATGGAGCCTGGTAACAAGCGGCGATATTTGTAGCCCGGTAACAGAAACACGAAGAAACGTGGAGAAACGTTCGATGTTTTTTACCACGTTTTTATTCAAGAATAAATTCCATCGAATCAACCTACGAATCTTAACTTTATCATTGAATTTTTATTTAAAAACGCTACGAACTTTCGTTCCAACCCAAGTAATGGCGCGACTTAAGCCTCTCCTCGGTTCTGTGCGTGCGCTTAGATCGTGCAGGGACACTATTTGTTTGTGTCAGCATGTAAACACGGATTGCGCTGCCGAAGGGCAACAACAAATAGCGTATCGGTGATACAATACTAGTCAATTAAGCCACTAAATATAGTCGAAATTCTATCGTATTTAGTATAATTTTAATCGGAAAAATGCCACAAATAAGTTAGTTCCATTAAAAAAAAAATAATAAAAAAAAAAAGTTTTGTAAATGGATTCACACCGATATACCTGACCCGGTATCAGATTACGTCGCATGTTTACACTGACCGGAGCTTGCATGTCCCCCGGTGGTAGGCGAACGGACTTAGATCGACGACCTCCGTTGCGCTTAGATCGCGACATTACTATAGTTACACGTTAAATAAAGTTTAGTGGGTTATTCACTATATCCGTCAAGGGTTAGAGAGATGTTAGAGTATGTAAAAATAGTAAACGGGTGAATTTTCACTCAGAGGAACGTGTAAGGGTTAAGATCCGAATTAACGGACTGTATATCGCGCATTTACATACAGAGCAGAGGCCAACACTGTTGTAACATTGGGATATAGTTGTAGCATTCTTGAAACAATGAAATTAATTCCCGGCAGTTTCGGGCACGGCTAACAAGTTTATATCAAGATTCCGGTAGGAAATCCGGAACCCTTGCTTCTTTTGAGGCGTTGTGTCGTTAACGCGTCCTGGATTCCAAGCCACGCTGGATCTTTGTTAGCAGTGCCGCTTCATGGTGTTCGTAGGCCGTGGATAGTTTTGTTTTCTACCCACCGCGCCACTCTCGTTCCTTCCTTTATAGCTATTTACCACTAAAATGCCGGGTCTCGCCGGATAATCATGGGTAATCGGCCTCAGTATAATTTTTAATGCTCGCCAAGTTGCATGCTTTCGACGACTTTAAGGCAGACGCGGTTAAATCCACTTGAACCATTAACTCGTTTAAACATACCGTGTCGTACACGGTGGTTAATTAAAATTTACCGACGTACTCAAGTTTCATACTCCCGATTCAGCATGACGTCAAGTAGATTGTGTAAGTAAGCAATCATCGCATCAATTCATATTTTATTGTATCTTTCTGGTGATTACACGGTCCAACAAGTTTCAACTTTTTTTTAGGATTGCGATTCTCACTATGAAATTCTTATAGAGTTTTTTGCGCTGATTCCGAATATGACCTTAATTATTCTCTTAGATGCACATTTTTTGAGAAATTTGAGTTTGAAAAAAAGACCTATTTTTCAACTTTGAACAAATATTGTGATGTTATTATAAAAGATATTGAATTGATTTTTGCAGCAAAAGATTCCTTAGACTTTCATAAATATGTTAATAGAATGGGAATACAGTAATGAAAATAACAAATAACAATAATCAATAAACATTTAAATAAACTAACATAATTGCACGCCTGCATCGCCTGCAATGTTCTCTGGTTCGGTAAAAACGTTGACGTTTCAAACTTCAAAGGGGGGTTTCTCAAGATAAAAGTCTGCTCTATCGCGTGGTATAGTTCAATTTCCGCTGGACCCTTATTTTTGAGATAAATTCAAAAATATCGTCAAAAGTTGGAGCAAAAATGGTGTCTCTCCGTCTTTAATGATCGTTTAAACATGTTTAAACAATCATAATGTATTAATATTGGATATCACTGTATTCGGGAAAGTCTAAGGAATCTTTTGCTGTAAAAATCAATTCAATATCTTTTATAATAACATCACAATATTTGTTCAAAGTTGAAAAATAGGTCTTTTTTTCAAACTCAAATTTCTCAAAAACTGTGCGTCTAGGAGAAAAATTAAGGCCAGATTCGGAAACAGCGCAAAAAACTCTGTAAGAATTTCATAGTGAGAATCGAAACATTTTTTGGCTGTTGGACAGTGTTATCAAACGTCTTTAATTACATACACAAGGAAATTTTCATAAAATTCTGATTCAGTTTCTGATCTTTAGTAACTTTTACCATTTCGTACCATTTTGCATTTCGAATTCCATTTTTATGAAAACTCAGTCGTAGGTACATAAAAATTTTGGTAAACATCCCTATCGGAACATGAAGACCAAAGAAAAATGGAACGCTATGTACTCTCGTTGAATATTTCTCAAATTACAGGAACGACGTGAATATTCTAGGTTACACGCTATGCACCCGCGTATTGCACTATCGCGATTAAATTTTTATAGTAGTGAAACAATGGAAAAATGTTGTGACGCCACACGCTCCAGGTTCTGTACGTTGTTTCTGCATATCTTTTTCAATTCTCATGGTGTTTCCAAATATTTCCGCGTTGCTGAAACAGCCGAACGTACAGGCAAACACATTTTTGTTTCGGTCGTCGACCGGTTGTAAAATTTTTTGAAATGTGTACAATATCTGAAACAAAAATAGCCTCTCGAAATTCAGCGAAGCTGAGCAACTGGATGCTGTGATTTTCATTTATAAATCGTATCTGACAAAATCGTTCTCTGATTATTTTACAGTTGTTTATAATCTCTCGAATTTAATAGAAACATTCCTTAAAGCATTCTACGCATTTACGAAAATTTATAGATTAAACAACATGATATTTTCCTAAATGTCAGTACTAAATTGAAGTAATTTGCCATTCGTTATGAGCTAAAACAAGTCAGCGTTTTTCTTGTACAGTAATATCTGCTTTGAAATGAAAATACGATTAACAAATAACGCATACGAGAGAGATAATGTACACGTTGACTTTATTTGCACACAATTGATCTGCGTTTATTTCGAAATGAACCTCGCTTTCAATACGACAATAAAAGTACTGAGACTCGATCAGCAAACCAGAAATTTCTATATTCGATACACATGCCGATAAGTCATTTTTCGATATGTCATTTTTCGATTTTTCCCATTGAATAAAACGCTCGTCAGGTTGGTTCGATTCCATCAGATCCTACGGCGGGCGGAATCATATTTAGAGATTGCGAACGTTTACTTGGGAAATGAACGATTTATTGGATATACTGCATTCCAATAAATCCGGGAGAGTCACGTGTGAAACCGTGGCTTCCGTTGCCGTCTGCCAGGAGGGAAAGATGTTCCACGATCCTTCCTTGTTCCGAGGATGTCACCGATAAGCGTCGAAAACGAGGAGGCGACGAAACTGAGGAAAATAGGCTACAGATAACACGATAGGAAACGGTATACTGCAAAAAGACATTTCGCCAGTCTTCGTACCGACAGGTCCTATTTATTTCTAGATTATTGATTGGGTCTACATTTTAATTTTTTGATAAATAGTACACCAATAGTACAACAATGAGAACTATCGGTAGGTACTGGGGTGGGACTGATTATTGAAATTGTTTAAACGCATCCATTATGGAAATAAAAATTCTCAAATTGTATCTACATAATCCCATTAATTAAATAAAATATGTATAAGATTATATCTAAGAAGATAAACTATTTAGACTGGTTTCTTAAACACAATTAGAAATATTTTTTTCGACTTGTAATAAAGAAGTTTGTCTTGTATCTTTGCAACTATAAACTAATAGATATATAAAATAATAATAATACAATAATAAGTAATAAAGTATTAAATATAATAACAATAATAATAATAATCTTCTACAGATAAATTCTGAATATTCTGCCCATGCAAAAAAGTTACAAAAAATAACATTCAAAATTTTCTGCATTTCCGACAAATTTTTTCAACGCAAGCTAGTAAACTGCTAACTTCTCAGAGAAATCCGAATGAGTACGGCCCAGTCCTAAAGAAGTTCTCGGTCCCTTTAAAAGCGTTCGCTGTGTATCGCAGTGAAAAAAGTGGTGAAAACAATGTTGAAAAAATTGGATGAAGAAACCGGTCGAGAAGGAAGCGAAGGGTTATATGCCAATAAGCGCATTCCGGAAGAACAGGATCCATCGGTTCACAGATTACGGCGGAACAGATTCTCGATTTCCAAGACGGCGAGGCTCGCTGATACGTCGAATGGCTCTCGGCTCACCCCTACGGAGAGTGGCGCCGCGTCGGAGTAAATTGCGTCTGTCAAATCCGTTCTGTAAGTCTTTCCTCGATATTACGGATTCCGTAACCGACACGAATCACCGAAGCGACGCCGAGCAATTGCACGCGCACGCGTTTCACGGCATCGCCTCCCGTCCTCTCCGAGAATCATCGGTTTGCTCTCGTTCTTACAATCAGCATAACATTCCTTCCACCGATCGGATTACTCGATACTTTGCCGGGGCTAACCCCCGAGATTCGACACACGACGACGACGACTGCGGCGCGGCGCGGCGCGGCCACTTTCGATGGCAGTCGCATGGAAAAGTTTCAACGAGGCCATCGAATCTTTCGAAAAACTTTCCACTTTCGAATCGAACATACTATTATCCGCCCGAACGACTAAGCCCTCCGCAAGAATTGTATTATCATTTGTTTTGACGTTAACGGACCCTGCGGGCAAACCGACGATAAAAATGACTCCACCGAGTTTCTTCTCTTTCGCGATTTCTTTCCACCGCGATTCAATATTTCCTTGAATATTCCAAGGATTTCCCCTTCGTTCTCTCGGACGAAAATTGCCGGAGCCGGTTTCGTGGCAGTTGCACTCGGTTGTTCCTTTCCTTTCGCAGTTTGTACCGCGCTTGTTAGTTCGCGTCGAACGAAACTGTTACCGGTCACTTCTTATTACTTCAACCTTCATGTCGATAACCAACATTTCTACGATACTCAATGATGTTCTACTTTATAGTTTCAATGCATATTTTGACATGCCCTAAGCCTGGACAACATTTTCTGCTACCTTTAATTTTATCAGTTTTAATATAAAATTCAGACTTTGTAAAGTAATTTAAATTCCCAAAATCATTGTTTAGATTCATATTTTTATTGTAGTAACAAGAATAATTCTAACCTATAGTTGGACGTATTACCTGGACAGAAGTAAAGTCTATACCGGGACAAATTAAATTTACATATAAGTATACCTATAAATTATTATTATTAATGCGAAACACAGACTAATCAGAGCGCAGCTATAGTGTACGGACTAGTCAGAGCTAATAGCCGCGTTTTGATTGGTCCGTGTATTTTGTTAATAACTCGCAAACGAAGCCGCAGCGGCCAATTTTTTCAAAGGAAAATGTTGCATCGAATCACCTCAGGAACCTCCCATTTCCGGGAGTTGAAGGTAATTCTGGGACACCCTGTATAATTTTGTGGCACACTGTACAACGTCATCCAGAGCAATGAGAAGCTCCGATGAATTAAGTGTGGATTAAACAGTGTCGATAAAACGGAGGAGACAAGACCGTCGGTCCCGAGATGGGATGTCTCGGAGATATACGAATCTCGTTCGATCATTCTTATCGACGGCGTGGATGCGGAATGAAAGCTGATAGGGTGGTAACAAATGAAGAACCGAGCGGAAGAGGGGGAACACGTGAAAATCGGGGACACGGAACAGTAGTTGAAAAGGCTTTGGGTTGCGAGGCACGGTCGGAAGTCACAACTAGTTACAGGCAATAAAAAGAGATTAAGAAACTCTATTCTCTTCGCTGCTCTCCCCCCTGGGGGAGGGGGGGCTGGAAATACTGATGGAGAATCGTTTCGGCATTCTCTCCCGAGGGAAAACAGATCGTCGCCGGCAATCTTGACGACGTAGAAAGACCGTGCACGTCTATGGCTCATTCTGTCGTTGACGAACAGCCATAACAGTCGCCGGCTACTAAGCGGAAACGTCGATCGTAATTGACGAATCAACAACGGTCCGTAAAGTTCCCATTAGTGCCGGATGCGCGGTCTTTACGATTTTTATGAAATCATTCTTTATTAATCCGTCCTGCTCCGAGCGAGTTCAGGAGTCCGGAATTTTATTGAACCTGTGCGCAGGAACCATCGAATAACACGGTTAACTGACTGAAGCAGAATCGGAATTCTGTCGGCTAGTAATAAATAAACTGCGGACGTTTATGCAATTTCCAATGGTTGTGAACAAATTTTAAGATAGCGGAATGAAATAACATCCTATTTTTACTGGGAACAGCTTTTGTAGATCCAAAACAAGTAAAAATCATACTGAATTCTATCGAATTTTGGATTTTAGCATTTTTTGAAAATTTTCATAAACCATAAATGCATAAAAATCCGCAGTCTAATGATAAATAAACCAATTTTTCCCAAAGTCGTCATTATGAAACTACGTGATCGTTGCAAACGAACTCCGTGTACACAGCAGCAACAACAACAACAACAACACCGAAAAGCGATGTTAATCCGGCAAATAATCTATGAAAATGTAAATTCGCGCGACGATATACGATATACACGGGTCCCGCGATAACTGTCGTTAACAAAATTTCGCGCGACGCCCTCGCGTTTCTCCGTGATAGCGAAAACGGAATCGCCGAAGCTCCAATAACAGGGCTTTTAGCAATCGTTCCGTTGTGTACGATACGCAATTCCCCGCGTCACTTTTTCACGTCGTTTCTTCCACGGTGCTGAACTGTTCGGAAACGTGTCTACCTAACTAACCGATTATTCATTGCTATCAAATAGGGGCGATTAATTGGTTTTGGGAGCGACCACCGCGACCATGCCATCGGCGTTCGTTAAGTTTATTCAGTTACCATGAATACACCGATTGCTCGGTCCTCGTTCGGGGACGCTACAAAATGCCCTCCGACTAACTATTTTTTACCCCTGTTCCACCAACGTTGCTCCTGCCGCTATACCCCGCTGCCACCCCCAAACGCCCCACCCCTATCCCCACCACCATCCCCATTGCATTTTGTGTTCGTCGATTAACTCCGAGGGTCTATCGTCCTCGGTCGAGCAGTCTGAATTCAATCCCGATCTAATTACGGGGAAAACTGATCTCCCAAGCGTCCCCGGACGTCTTCGACGCCGCGTCGCATCGCGCCGCTGCTCCGCTTTGTCCACCGACCGAACCCATCCGGACGGATATCCAAACCCCATTTCGAACTTAATGGCCACGCGAGCACTTACACTTTTGTCTCGGAAATTAGCCCGGATACAGGCGACCGCATTAGCGTACCGTACCACTGCTCCCTGACGTAATAGGTACACCCAACGGCAGATGCGACACCCTTCGAGGCAACCCTAAGCCCGAATCTACAGAAGACACGTCTTCCGACTGGTCAGTTAGATCAACACATTGTATGCGGGAGATTTTATGAAATTTCATCGTATGAAACAAATTTTATTTTCAACTCATTCTTTATATCACCCCCCTTTCGGATCTACCACCAGTTTCCAATTATACTGTGTATTTCGTATGTATAACACTAGACCGAACCAGTCAAAATGTCTGATTTGTTTTCTTTTTTTCTAAGATGTATATTATAAATAATTGCACTTTGCAAAAGAAGATGTGCACTCTAGTTGAAACTAGACCGCAGATTTTTATGCAAAACAAAAATTGTCTGCATCGGTTCGAAGAAATGGAAACCAAATTGAATGGTATTTCTTATCGTCGTGAATGCGGTGGCACACAGGTCTAGATTCACATATACGTGCATTATCGACAAATGGTTAGAGGCCTCATGGATCTTGCAACCTCCTGTACGTATATGTGGATCTAGAGCTGTGTGAGTGTGCCATTCACGACGATCGGCACAACCTTTAATGATTTCAATAGAGACTCATGTGTTTACACCTTCAATTTTTTAAATTTTCCAACAATTTTCAATTTCATTTACTTAAGGCACTGGAACGGTTGCATGGTGTGCACACACACACACACCACTAGGTCAACCGTATACGTACATGGGGATTGCAAGGATCCGGGAGGCCGCAAATCATGCCTCACTAATGCAAAGTCAAGACTTCTTAGTAGGCACAATTGCTAGATAAAAGATAAATCTAGGGCGCGATCTTCGCCAAATGGCCCAATTTTTACGTTTTCGGGGCGTAAATTGCATTATTCGACAGCATGTAGCGGAACCGCAAGAAGCAATGTGGCGGCGCTACAGTGCTCTCGCTGTCGGAGCTGTCGAGTAATACGTTTCATAGAGCTACGAGGACTAAATTCTGCCGAATAATGCAATTTACGCCCCGAAAACGTAAAAATTGGGCCATTTGGCGAAGATCGCGCCCTAGATTTATCTTTTATGTAGCGATTGTGACTACTAAGAAGTCTTGATTTTGCATTAGCGATCCTTGCAATTCCCATGTACGTATTCGGTTGACCTAGTGGTGTGTGTGCACACCATGCTACCGTTCCAGCGCTTTAATTTTGCTAGAAATGTATAAAGATTGATTGATTCTCAACAACTTGATTCTCAGTGTAAAATTAAAATATCCAGAATACATTTTGCTTCATTATAATTTCCTTACACTTTCGCACCGATTTAGCATCTTACGAGATACGTTGTCGCAAAAGACAACGTTTACAACGTCTCTATTTCGGTTGACAGTCGTCCGCAGCAACGTTCAACGCGCGTCAGTTCTTTGTCCAGCGGGATATTGTTAATTTTTGTTTGTCCCGCGGTAACTTCGCCACATTGCGGCGCGGCGCGTTCTGTAAACCATGCCATAATAATCATCTCCCTCGTTACAAATTAAAATTACACGGCAATTAGAAATCCTCGTTATGTAATTAAAATTCGCTCGGCAACCGGGCGCGGTTCCTGCAGCTTCCTGGCCGGCCCGGCCTCCGTACCTTCCAATTACGCGTGAAAGCGGGAACGCGAGAGCGTGTTCTACGCGTAAACTTTGATAATAAATTTGCAACGAAGGAAATTGGAACGCTCACAATTTTATCATTGTTACCGGCGCGAGCAGTCTTTAGTTCGCCCGGCGGGGCGCGGCGCAATATGTTTCAGTTTTTAGCTTGGCTCGGACGGTGTTTAACGGCGAATTATCTCGGGCGAATGTTCTTTACGAGCGAATTCCCGATGAACATGTGGATATTGCGAAAGTTCATGGACTCTGCAGGAATTCTTCGTACAGGAATTCTTCTCTCCGAGACGCGAGCCTTCTTCCGATGGAATCGCACCGTTTGGATGATGTCTTTCGAAAACTAAAAATATCATTCGCATTCTTTTTTTTTATTGGACTCGCGAGATATACCGTTGGTTTTCGAAGCCAGTTTCTCGCGACTTTTACTATTTACGGCGGCGATGGCTTTACGGTTACGACACGCAGCGTTGCTGGAACCGATGGTGCAATCTTAAAAGCGAAGAACGGGCGTTAAAGGCGCGATAAATTTTTCCCATTAATACTTTGTTTTGTGGATGGTCGAATTTAAGGATTTGATCAGGATGATCGTGAACGGGAAAAGCCGTCAGTGCATGATCTACTGTTTTTACCCACCGTAAGATAAGAGTGTAAGATCTAAATCGATCGTTTCAGAGATAAAGACGATTTTCGAGTGTATTACAACTAACATTTAAAGGTACGTATCATAGTTTCGGTTCGCTAATGAGCTGTATCTACTCATCTAATGAGAGGCTGTCTACATAGTGCTCTAAGCTTGATAGATTCCGCTCAAAACGCCCAAGGGCGAAATTCCTTCTAGCCAAAGGAGCCGAGTGAATTTTCAGGTCCCTTAGTTGAATGAACCGATTAATAAAGAGACTCGTTACGCCTTTGATCGTGAATTCGCCCTTTTCCGCAGCACGAAATTGATTGCGAGTTCAAGTAGGCGTGTCTTATACTCGATCTACACCTTATACCTCTCTGATCGACCAATAGTAACCTTGATAACTCTGGAGAAAAAAGGGTTGACAAAAAATTTGGTTCAATCATCAAAGCTTTCCTCGAACCATGTTGTTTTAGCGAAAAAATTCTTTGATTGAACCATTAACAGCAGAATAATCCAAGCCGATCACGCTTCGCGTTTCACCCTGTACATTGAACTTGATCCCGTCCTTGCGTTGGTCAAACTGGCTACGGAATTAGCTAGGCGAGTGACAGGGCGGAACAAATGATCAACGGTGAACAAAGGTATCGCGGAACTTCCGAAAGATCGGAGAACCCGGCCCGCCAGAGGGAAAAGAAGTTGTCGTACAGTGCGTCGCGGCGCGGCGTCCGCGTATCTGGCACTCGTAGGAGATATCTTAGACGGCTTGCCCTTCCGCGCCTCTCACTTGACAACTTTTCTCATTAGAGCGATCGATGTCAACCCAATTAAAGTTAACTTTCTGAAGGAATAAAGGAACTCCGACTAAAAGGAGTGAAAGAGCTCGGGGCGGTTTGAAAATTTCTCTCGCCGGCGATGCAGATGTCGCTGGGACTTTGAAAATATGCAAAGAAGGGGACGAGGCAGAGAAACTATCACTACAAAGGGAATCATATTTCCAGCTTGTGAATCGCGCGATTTAATCACCGCTTGAACGATGCATTGTGGTATTGAATGTTCCTGCTAATTCGTTTTAATTAGACCCCCCCTTAATCGACGCTATTGTCGTTGGATAGAATGCATTTCGTTCGGTCAGAGCACACTGTTTTAACCGTGCTGCGTCACGGTGGAAGCTTTCGGAAAATATTGTTAGAATCTCTTAGAATACATTCAAGCACATTTAGTGTAAAAAGAATTCCTAAACCCGTTAAATACGAATGACTTGTTTGAAATTGTAAATAATGGTTTTAGAAAATTGTTAATGGTCGTTTTTATACATTCGTTACATTTATAAACTCTAATGCAATACAGAATTTATATTAAGAAGCATAAAAAAAATTGTATTTAATTTTTAATAAAAGTAATCTTTTAAATAGCAAAATAAATTTTTTCTTAATTTTGGTCTCCATAAAATAATCCAAAAAATGAAAATTTGTAGAAACTGCACGATATTTTAAAATATGCTGAAAATTGTCTCCTGCATGAATTTTTACGGTGACGTATTACATCGTATTTCTTTCGTTGAAAATAATATTCGAAAATATCCTTCCAGATTGAGTAAAACAATGAACAAACAGTTGTAAGAAATGAACTAGGTCACATTTTCATGAAATATTTTTCCTCAGATTATCCGAGGTTGAGCATTACATTCTGTTCTTCGATACCGTCAGGAATAACGAGTCACGCTGCCTCCATTAAGCTCGTAATGAATTAACAATTCATCTGTCAGTCATTAATTCGAAATGCTGCGTGGTACTCGAATTCGTTGTCGAGTAATCAGATTAGCTACCCAATTGTTGCCAGATGTATAAAATGATTTATGCTTGATCTTGCATTCTCCACGAAACACATCAAGTTAGATATTTATTGTTTATTGGAGGTCGTGATTCCGGAATCGCTAATATCAAAAGAATAATCTACGTCGGCGGCGAATCGATCATACTAAAATAAAATACCCCAAACTAGACTATGAACAATGCAAATGGCAATGATATTTATAAAATTTGTATAATTAATAATTATTATAATTTAAAATTTTCGTATTAAAATTTTCTAAAAAAATACAGATATTCGGTGAACAAATAAGTTCCTGCCACTTTGTTTCTTGGATCATAACTTCTGGCTGAATTCGAATTACTTCCCGATTATGGTGCCATCTGAAAGAGCGTTCTTTTGTTTTCAAGAAGAGTCGTGATAAACGCTCTAAGAGTTTCCAGTCCTATGCAACAATTTCAAGCAATATAGCGTGCGAGAAGTTTGCGTCACTGCTTACTCTTCGCATTCCAGCTTAGGAAATCAGCTGTTGAAGCTACTGAAATAGTTTGTGCGGCACTGGGAGAGAACGCTGTATCTTACAGAACATGTAAAAAAGTGGCAGCAAATATTTAAAGCCAGAAATTTTAATTAATCTGAAAATGTATCGACTGTTGAAATGTGTTTCGTACATGAGAAACAAAATGAATCTATTATTACACAGAAGGAACGATAGGTTCATTTCAGTTTGTTTATAAAACCGTTTATTATTTGTTCATGGGATCGACCCTCAATTCTTCTGCCAGAGTGATCCTCGCTTGACGAGTTTCTGTCAAACCATAAAGACGTGTTTCCTCGAGTTTTTGTTGCTTCTGAATAAACTTCATTAATATACAAAGTTTATTATAATTTATAAACTAATAATAATTTAATATCGACGACTTCATAACCAGCAAGCAACAGGCATTCTTCACGGATGGAATTTATAATTTACCCTCCTGGCGGAAGAAGAGAATGCGGGCGAATACTTTGAGACGTAATCTTGTGCCTGATTTATGTAATAAAATCTTGAATTCGGAGAAAAGGGGAAAGAACCTATTTGCACACCTAATAACACGACCAAACAATGAAACGTTACTCGAATATCTGGAAGGTGCATCCGTTCGAAACATGACCAAACACGACGACATCGATTCTCTTATTGTTTCCTGCAATAAACAGCGATATTTATAATATCGGGGTCGCGTACGTTCCTCGAGAAGTCACGGAGCAGTACGTCCGTTCGCATAAAAGGGGCGTAAACATTGACAGAAAAATACCGTATTGAGCGTGGTAGTCGTGCAGCGTCGCGACGGCCCGGTAGCAATGGCGGATCTTTGGTGGTTCCAACAATCGCAAACCCGTGCGGAAGACAGATTCGCATACAGGAATTCGCTGGGCTGTCAGAAACGTCGTCGTCACCGTGAGTGCGGTTTCCCAAGGAAATTCCTTACTCACGGTGCACGTTCCGATCGATAAGATTTAGAGCGTCGCTCGCGATACTTAACCGCGTTCATTCGCGGAAGGTTTCGCACGGTACCCCGTACGTGCCTCATTAACTGCGACAGCCATGGGCGTCGACTTTATTTTCATCAGTTGATGCAAACAATGGCTCGGGCGAGCGTGAAACCGTAAGCTTTCCGGCGCATGTGTACGTACGTACGTACGTATATATGTATCTGTGAGCGTGTACATGTGCGTCCCGTCGGCTTAAATCGTCGGGGATGCCGCGTTCGTTTGACGCCAAATATTTGTAGATACGATTGGTGCAACGAATCTTATTTAACGCGCATACAGCTATCGCATTTGCATATGGGAGCGACCGGTGCGCCGCGCCGTCGCCGAGCCGCCTGCACACCTGCACGCGCAATCTCCGAATTCTACATCAGCATTTGTCCACTTACACACACGCGCCCACACACACACCAGCGCGGTCGTGGACGTGGGCGCGAACACAAACGCGTGCAAACCGAGCACAAACACAGGTCGCATTCTTGCGCATTATTCATGGATAACTGTGTACATATGTAGCGGGTGGCGGGGGGCGGGGGTTGTGCTGCTACGCAAACTCCGTTACAAGTTTTCGCGAGTGTCGCCCGGATGATTTTGTTGAACTTTCGTTTAATGAGAGGTATCGTGCGTGAAATGTCGCCGGCTTTCATTTGGCACGGGAAGTTTTAATTGCGTTGGAAGTAAGTACGGCCGCGAGTCAAGAACCCTGCGATTGCCAGCCACCGTTGTTCCCGCTCGCGAGTGTTTTGTGTTCTTCGAGCGGTTTATTGGCCGGTTTGTTGTCGTCGTCTCGGTACGCGTCGATGGCGTTCAACCCTCTCAATGCGGAGGGGTTCTTTGTCATAGGACTATTTCTTACTGGTTAAACTTTCGCATGGGATACCAAAAAGTTTTAATTTTCCTGAATATAATATTATATTAGGGGGATCAAAAAGTAATTGAAATTTTCGTTTGCTGGCGAAAAACATTTATTTAATAAAAAAAATCTTCAACAAAGTAATTTCCATCATTTTCTAACACTTCTTGCCAGCGTGAAGGCAGTTGTTCGATTCCCTTTTTAAAAAAGTCCTTCGAAACAAACTAACCGTCAATTCATCCTTCCTCGCAGCTTAACGGTTTTGAAATAGATGTGACACAATAATTATAGCTGCGTGTTCGTTGTTGAAAAAACAATGTTAGCGCATCATTTAACCGCACCGTGCTCGCTTGAAATTCGCAACGCGGACCGCGCGAGTAGAGTATGCATCAAACGAGAAATCAGAGGAACGTATCCGCGAAAAGACTTCATTAAAAATTTACATACAAATGCGAATGAATTTATTCCTAATGCAAAAACGCTGAAAACATAGAGAATTATTCTCGCTCGCTTTTACAGAAACGATTACACAATAATCGTGATTATAATATTTTCCACATTTAATTTTCTATGGGTCGCGATATAGTGCCTAGCTATAAAAAGATAGCTTAACGAATCGTTTAATAATCTAAATAGCCGCCACTACCCGGCGACTATTTTAATTCATTTCTGCCGAAAAACACAGCTTCGCGAGTCGGTATTTTATTCGGCCATTTCGATTTGCATTATCTCGATTTCAGTTATTCCACTCGTTGCGTCGCACGTTTATTCGTTTTATTTTTCGCCAGCGCGGTGCGGCGCGGTGCAGCGCGGCGCCCCGGATATAATTTTAATCGGGAACAAAAGAGCAAATGCAAATGATAAACAACTTACAATATATCAGCGGCGAAATTGTTGATTTCGCGTGTACCGAAAGATATTCGCCGTGTTTATGTGTCGGCGGGCATACGGTATCGGTGTTGTGTACATTGCGTGCGACGTATGCTTGACGTTACGAGATGTGTGTGAACGCGCGCTCGTGTCTGTGTGTTTCTCTGTTACGCGATAGTTCGTATGTGGCAAAATAGAAACCGCATCATGCATTGCCAGGCTTGCGTCACGCGCCGCGTGAAGTTCGCGGTATATGGGCATTTTCGCGCCTAATCAATCACCTCTTTCACTCATTGTCGCGAATTCTGGCGAAATTAAAGTACGACACGGCGCGCCAGTAAGTATGGAATAAGGTTTCGTTCGCACGCGGTTTGTTGCTAAATCTGTGCAGCAATTGGTCCGTTCCACAAAATATGAAAATTTTTAACTGGACCTATTTGAGGTTCTGCGTGCAATCAGCGTCGCCAGATGAGGGGAGGGAGCATGGATTCGGGGAAACAGTTACCCTCTCTCTTTGCTAGTATCGGACACATGCGCGGCAGAGATGAAACGCGTCACGTGACCGGGTCGCGGCGGAGGCGTGGGGGATGGCGTCGTAGAAGGGGAAGGTAGAGTGGGGACACAAATCATCATCTGGCGACTCTGCATACAATTACGAGAGTCAGTCATGTTTAATTACGTGTCTGTTTAATTTAATACTGCATCGCGAGGGTTTAATAAATAAAATAAATTAATGAACACATTTTTAAACATGACTGTCTCCAAGGGTTCGTAAAATTTTCTCGGCACTCAACACGTTAAAAACGCAAGTGCAAAAAGATTGATGATTAATTAATTGAAAGTGCAACATGCGACTATTCCTATGTTCTATGGAACACGTTCTAAAAGTCCAGCACAAGCTTTGCGGAGCAGGTGCAAATTCGTCTGAGCAAGCAAGAGCATGTACAAAATGCAGTCGCTCCGCCAACTGCAAAGTAACGCCACGTACGATCCCATTCACTGCATTCGTGCGAAGCGCATAAGGCCCGGGCGAAACCGACGAAACAGCTAAACACCGTTTCGCGATTAAAATGCCGTGGCGAGCGGAAGTTGCTTGAACTTCAAAACCGCAAAAGTGGCCCGTTGAAACCGAACCACGGGGTACCTCGAAGTTGCCCGGACATTTTGCGAATCGGTTTTCCGAGGGATTTTTTGCCCTTTTTCCTCCACTTCAATTTTCAGTATATCTGAACATTGACAGAGTCTCCGCGGACGAAGTCCTGACCAAATCCCACGTGGAGATATCCGGACTTCGATCCCGGGGTCTCCGAACCAGTGAAAGAACTTCCAGCCGAGTTCTATATATCTCGAGGTTGACCTGCTGACGAAGTTAAAGCGATCTTCCGATCTGAAGAGTCAGTTTACGAGTCTGGAAAATTTTGTGTAAGAAAACCAAACGGCTCCTTCTTTTTTTACTGTACAACATAATTTTTTGGAGCCGAAAGAACTTCCAACCGAGTCCTATATGTCTCGAGGTTGACCTGTTGGCGAAGTTAAAGCGATTTTTCGATCTGAAGCGTCAGTTTATAGATTTCGAAAATTTTGTGTGAAAAAATCAAATGATTACTTCTTATTGAGAATTTGCACACATGTTTTTCTAATATTTTTACTGTACGACATAATTTTTTGGAGCCGAAAGAACTTCCAACCGAGTCTCATATGTCTCGAAGTTCACTTGCCAGCGAAGTTAAAGCGATTTTTCGATCTGAAGAGTCAGTTTACGAGTCTGGAAAATTTTGTGTGAAAAAATCAGATGATTACTTCTTATTGAGAATTTGCACACATGTTTTTCTATAATTTTTACTGTATAACATAATTTTTTGGAGCCGCAAGAACTTCCAACCGAGTCCTATATGTCTCGAACTTGACTTGCCAGCGAAGTTAAAGCGATTTTTCGATCTGAAGCGTCAGTTTATAGATTTAGAAAATTTTGTGTGAAAAAATCAAATGATTCCATCTTATTGAGACGTTGCATACATGTTTTTCTATTATTTTTACTGTACAGTATAATTTATTTCTTCAAGGTTCCATATCAGAAAAGCTTAAAGGCGTGCCTCCGCTTTCGACGCGGTGGAGACACGTTCAGATGCAGGCTGGTGTCTTTAAAATGATTTACGTCCGCATTCCTTTAGCGGAGAAAGTGGCTGAGCCATGGTTGCGTTGGGCTTATATTTCCTGGTAACGATATAGTGAGATAGTCGACCCGCGGCGCGGCGGGACCTTAAACAGCATCTCCTTTGCGAGGACCGAACAGCCAGGGCCCTCTGATCCGGTTGATAGGTACGGATAATCCATACCAGCTTCCGGGCACAGTCTCACCAATGGGTTCCTTAATATCCATACAGCCGGAAAGTGGCCAAGAGAGAACATCCTTGCAACCAGAACAGTCAATACACTCTTCTTTCTTTAACATCCTGATTTAACGGGAGCTGATCGCTGTGGATCCTCCTAAGGCGGTGCGCGAGATCCAATATCTTGGGGTTATTGGTGGAATAGCGAGGCAGCTCGACGAAGTCGTTGGAAGAAAATTATTCCGGGACGTTGTACTTGTTGATAACACGTTTGTAAATAATTTGTATTTCTGTGCCACTATGGTGAATGAATAACCGTGTCCATGTTTAAAATTACCCTGTTTAAAATGTTCACCCTCGGATACTTGTTTCAGTGTCACTACGATAAATAAATAATAATATTTGATTTCCAAACGTAAGGATGAAAATCATTTTTAGATGTATGTCTAGGCAAGTCTTCGGTGAAGTTAGCTACTTATTTTTATGGAACACGTAATTTTATAGCCGTAAACTGTACTCCCCATCAATTGTAGGGAAATGGTAGTTCGGTAGTTCTATTTGTAAGCGTTCCCTTTGACTATGATTGACCGTAGCCGATTTTCGGAGCTCGGGGCATCACTGGTGTTCTGAAGCCGTGTCATTGATCTAAGCATTCGCCTCTAATAAGCATAGCCTGAGCGCCAAAGGAGCGTAGTAAGTAGTCTGCAGTTAAGATGTGCGGGCATAGTATTGCTCACAGTGTGAACAGATTATTCAGTCACCAGTATCCTTCGGCGTAGACGTGAAAATAATATTACACGATAATAGACGTATCTGAAACGTGCACTCGTTAGTCTAACATCAAGCGAGAATGCGCGAGGTTTGTTAATTTTTATATATTCTACATTATTCATTCTGTTATTACATATGAATATTTCTAATATTATATATTTATATATTATATAATAATTCTGTTATTATACTATACAGTGAGATAATAAATTTTTAAATCACAACCTTTATTTTTTCTTCGCAAATGCGACCAATAACGATTTTTAAAAATAATTATTCACACATTAGTTAGTAAACTAAATCCTTCTAACATTTCCAAAGAACTCAAATCGTTTGGTCCAATTTTAAAATTGTTATTCGGTTTTAAAGAGTGTACGAATACTTTGTTACACTCACTATTCCATACTAGTTCTTAATTCTGTAATTATGAAAATGACTGAAAGCCACCAAAAATAATTTATACACCTAACACCTCGGTACTGCAATTTCACGTGTCTTTAATTTTAAGAATACCTTCTATTTTATCACAAATTCTAGTTACATTTACAACGTCCTGATGTTTTTAAAACGGCGGTTCACTACTCTTATCCTAAACGACCAACGAGGAGAATTCACGTAACTGTCACGCACAAAAGGGTACAGCATCCTCGAGACACGGCATCGATTCGCACCAATTAAGATGCCCGCGTCAAACGCCGGCTTTGAAACTCTCTCGCCAGAATGTCTCGTATACGAACAGGTCGGTAACCATCGCGACTAACGTCGCAAATGGTTAAGCGAGACAGGTGTAAAGGGTAACTCGACTGTTGAAGAAAGAGGGAAGACCGAAAAGGTGAAACCAAAGAGAAAACCCAGCGAGGAAGAAAGGAAAATAGAGGAAAAGAGGCGGCGGGGGGCTTGAGGGACGATAGGCGAAAGACTTTGCCACATTTTCGTGGTAAAATCCGCCGTTTTCTTTCGCTTGTCCTTTCTCACCTCTCTCTTCCTTGGGAGCCCCGCCTGCATCTCTGAAAAAGATATCGCCGGACGAGGACGCACCCCTTTATGCGACACGTGCAAAACCGTCGCCGAGACGGGCATCTAATGTGGCGACAACGATTTTCCAAGGAACCAGACCATTCAGCTTTTACGCGCGTCGTGTCCCCTGTGTAGACGTATTTCATAAACTCACCGTTTCGCGCGCGCATATGTGTATGTGCGCGCGAGTGTTTGCAAGCGCACAAGGCAGCGCAGCGGTTGTTATGCGACGCGAAAAAGATCCGAGGCCCGTTTCCATTCGACAACGAGTTTCTGGTTGGCGGATTGGGACTTTGCGAATTTCTGGAAGACTGTCAGTGTCGTTGCACCCTCGGCTCCCTGGCAGAGTAATTAACACGTCGGTAATGAAACATCAGAATATTCGCACAAAGTCGAATTAATTTATTCAGCCTCGCCGGAACTAGAAACATTGAATTTATCGCATCGATCTTTATGCGAACTAAAAATTACACAATCCAGACTAAAAATATAATACAATCCAGATAACAAGTTTTTCCTTGCTTCAATAATTTGACTAGATTGAAAATAATGACATTCTCAAATTCTTTTAATATTCTTGCTATTTCCAGTTTAATAAAAAATCCATAAAATCCGCTGCTAAAAACGTAGAGATGACAGAATTTCAATTTGAAAACATTCCAGAAATAAATATTCGGTGGCGGAGTACTCGAGCACCGTACGAACTAAGTTTAATTGACGATGTCAACTAAAGCGACTGCTTATTACCCTCCAATTAACAGAGATTCTAATCTAATGCGATGTAACACATCGGCAACCTTTGCTAACCCCGACCTGTCATAATTTACTAAAAACCTCAACACTCTCTGTCTCGCCTCATCATGAATTTCCAGAAGACTCGCTGGCTTTCGCTTTAATATGCTTTCAACGTAGTTCTCGAGTGGAAGTTTTGATACCTCTCGACATCCTTTAGATGCTGAAATTTTGGATCGCGATGGAATTTCCATCGGATATCGTTTCTCAATAAAATCTTACTTCGATTCTCGGGAACCGCTGAAATCTAATTTATGAGTCTGAAAGCTTGGCTTCGCATGCCATTGCCATAGTATCCAGCTTTCGCGTATACGAGACTAGAAAATTTACAATCCATTCCTGACATCGCCGATCCTATCGATTGTAAACGTGGCGGATCATTTCCTACTCTGCAGCGAAATTATTCAAAATGTTTGGTACATTTTAACAGTTTTAATTTCATCCAAGTCGCGGACGCTGCAAGAAATATTACAGACTGTTTAAAAATCGTATATTTATACACGTTTCCGTAACGAAAATTAGGACAATGTTTGCATTTGAATGATCAAAAAAATGTAAACTTTCCCATGCAGTATAATAATTAGACTGCGGATCTTTATGCATTTATAGCAAAATTAAGTAGATGACATCCAAAATTGTTGAAAAATTTTTGAAATTGAACTTGTCAACATATGATTTCTTCTCTATTAGAATCATTAACGGAAGGAATAACATTCAATTTTGTTTCTATTTCTTGCAATCAATACAGACAATTCCTATTTTGCATAAAGATCCGCTGTTTAATAATAATATTCTTTTCGAGGGGTTTATTGCATTTATTAATAAATAAATAAAATGTACAGATCAGTTATTCCCGAATAAACATATTAGCATCATTAAAATAACAATCACAATTTCTAGAATTATACATCACCACTGATATTCCCATAAATGAAAATCATTGATCTCAGAACAATCTGAATTTGTATAATTAAACGAATCGTCTCCGTTAATATCCTCGAAAGCTCGAAAATGCGCGATGCAGCGCATATACAATTGCACGGTGCACCGGCCCGTGGCGGCGACTTACGCTCGCGCACCGTCAAAAGTAAACAACGCCGGCCAATTATCAATAAAATATTCGTAAACCGTGAATTTCTGACGGTGTCTCTCTCGCCGTAGACGCCACTGTAATTAAATGACAATTTATCCGCTAGTTATTTCGGTGCGTCGTTTTTTTCTTTTTTAGCGTCGTCGGTGTGGCGCGCGCGGATGACGGAGAAAGTAGCGTAACAAATTTTAATTAAAAATTCATTTCAATGTGAATACAGTTCGGGATGGAGAGAGGAGGGGTGGGGGAGGACGCGGGCAGTGGTATCAGGTTGCCGAACAGCGGGACAAAGTCAACTCGGCCGGCCGCAAAATACGCCGGTTGTTTTCCGAGCTTGTTGTTGGGCGATGCATCACGTGGGCCATTTCTCCGTCGTAGTCGTTCAAAAACGGCTGAACATTTCGTCGTCACTAGGTGATATTTCCAGCGGCGCGGGCTGAATAGTTTTCATTTTGCCACGAATCGCCGTTGGCATGCTTTTCCGGCCCGTTTTCCGACCCACATGCGAGAGAGAGAGAGAGAGAGAGAGAGAGAGAGAGCTCGCCGCGTTGCACCAGGAAAAACCCGGAAAACAGACGCACACCGTTGCGAAGGGGGAGGGAAGGGGGCACGCGACGACGACGACGACGGCACCGACGAGTTTTCTATGGGCCGATTCAAATTATGCGACGGTCATTATGGTAATAACCGTTCACGTATCTCACCAACTATTAATTCCGGGTACGGCATAAGCCGCGTATTTACGGCCGCGCCGTTGCATTCCTGCTGCACCGTTGCGGCGACAACACAACACCGACGCGTACATACACACCCCCGCGGAAACACCGACGGCCGCTCTGTATTAAAAGCCGGAAAATTGAAAGCAAAACACCGTCGTCCGGGAGTGGGGCGGCGAGGGGAGGGAGGGCTGGTTGTGTTCAATCGGCCAGATACGGACAGGACTATGGATTAAAAACGGAACGAAGAGCCGGACGAGGACGCCGCAGCCCGAGGATTTTCTGGACAAAGGAGAGCGACTAGGAGATCTGAGGTGAGCAGAATTTGTTACATTTTTCAGTACTTCGTTTTCGTAATTTTTGTTCGAATCAATTACGTAAAAGACGGTATGATGATATATTCTTTGAAAGCATCTATTTGATTGATACATACAGCTCTGTTTTTTATTAATATGGTTTTTAATTCCGTTCTTCTTTATTAATATTGAATTTTTGAAACATATATAGACGATTGGAATGTTAAAAAAAAAATATTATATTTAGCAGCCTCGTTTAGTGCGCGAATCCTCGTTCGTTGCATACTAGCGACCTCCACCGCAAGGTGTTCAAGGTCATGGAACTCGTTACATACCACGAGCAAGGATCTACTAGTAAATATTCCGAATTTTTCATCGCGTGCATAATCTATCCGGAAGAATCGAGTCATCGTTTGCATTTTATGCATTTATGAGAAGAATTAATGGATCAAATGCAAAACGGTAGAATTGTTTGGAGAAATTGAAAATACTGCTGTACCATTTCCAATTCGCTAAAATTATTAAAAAAAGAAAATCATGTGTATGCTGTTTCTGTACCTTGCAATTGATGCAGACAATTTTTATTTTGCATAAGTTCCATAGTAATCAGTGTCTGGCTGTGGGAGGCTTCTAAAAATCGGAAGATCTGTAAGAGCGTTTAGTTTTTGATTTTTTTCTTCTGATTAGCTGGAAACGTAGTTCGGACCATCATACGTCGCAATGGAATATTTTGTCGATGTTCCGTAGCGAAGGAACGAAACACGTGGGGTCTTCGTCGACAAGGTTTATGACACGGACGTGACGAAAAGGCTATTTTTTAAGTTTAGGACCGAATTCACATTTGGCGACCATCCAGCCTAAAACGGTCACTTCAGTTCTAGCCATTAGCCAAGGCGTGTCATAAACCGGGAAATCCGAAGGGCCATCCCAAACATCGGTAACCGTAATTACTTAAGGTTGGCCTGCAGGATTTCCCGTTAATTGTCCAAGCTACGAAGACCTCACGGCCATGCAGGTAAGACTCCCACCCTCTCCAAGACAAGGCACGCTCAGGGCGCAAAGAGAGGGTGCGGACGACACATCAAGAATGCGCTGATTGGGAAATACAAACTCAACAAGAACCAATCGGCGTGCTTCTTCTGCATGGAATGGAAAGTCCTCTAAGAACGTTCTGGAAAAGAGACTTCCCAAAAAATCGAAAAAAGGAGATTAGCGTCACAGTTCATCCGATCGTCGAACAGTTAGTAACGGGTCGATCAGTTCTACATAGGCACAACGGTAAAAAATCGTACGCTCAACCATCGTTCTCTTCACGATAATCCAGTTGCCCAAAATTAACCACTTTGCTCTCATGGACGTGTTATGACGCGACGCCGACACCGTTCGTACAGATCACAGACGCGTTATCACGCGACGCAATACCGCTTCCTAGGTGCCGCGGACGTGTAAACACGCGAAAGAATACCGTTCGTTCGATGCTACACACGACATATCTCGCGTGCTTCTTTATTAGATTGTGTTTTAATTCGAAAAAATATTAATTCTGGGAACGCTGTAGGTAAAGAAAAACATTGATTTCAGGATATTTTAAATTTATTGTTTCTGTGTATGATATAATTCAAAACATGGAACTGTACATAACGCAACATCACAATTTGCACAATAGAAATAAGCGGTGTCCTCAGACGGACCAAAGACAAGCCGGCGTGTTTACACGACCGTGGCACCTGGGAAGCGATATTCCGTCGCGTGATAACGCGTCTGTGATCTGTACGAACGGTATCGACGTCGCGTCATAACACGTCAGTGAGAGCGAAGTGGTTAACTTGGCGAGTAACAATTCGTCAACTATTGAAAACGACGCGTCCATTACGGGAATCCGAGTTTTACAACCTCGGGTGGGTAATCGGTCGAGACCCTCGCGCTATCTTGAGAAAGTTGCATCGCAAAACAGTCGGATTCTGTTGCACGGTCCGTTAACACGCACAAAAATCGGATGGGCCGGCATAGCGGAACTCGATTCACCCCCCAATATATCGGTTGCTTGCTCCGAGTGATGTTTGTTCAATGCCGATATTAGAAATGGAAGTGTATCCAGGACGCAGCGCTCGCTTTTGTCAATATTTGCGTGTCGACAGAAGGTATTCCGTATTATCGAACTTCTATGGATCGCCAGCCTGAAATCGGCCGTAACGAATCGACTGACCTTTACGCATCGGCGACATTTGCGAATTTGTGAAATAAAGGGAAACGCAAATGACATTTCACTGTATTTTAAATATCACGCGTTTTGTACGCGTGTACAGCGAGTACATGAATATTAATTTCGTTACAAAAGCAGTGATATTCATGGACGAAGCAAGTGCATGAACACTCAGAAAGTGGATGTTTATTGAAACCGCAATGGTACAATTTAAACACCAATATATGAATTGTTATTAAACCAGCCGTTTAAGATATTTCTATAGCAATTTTAATTATAATTTCAAATTATATGTACCAAATTGTAGATCCTATTGAAAACGAAATTATTAGACCTGTAGTTACTTACTTGATTCTTTATGAGGTGTATAAAAAATGAACTAAAAACAAGAATTTTATAATAACTACAAGAATGACAATCATCAACAGTGGCTATTTTTCTTTTTTCTATTTTTTTTTCTTTGAAAACCAGGGAACATGCGACGTCAAAGCGAACGCGCGCAAAGTTTGAGAAACAGGACAATTTGTATCAGCGGCCAAAGTAGTAAACTGACGCCAGAAGTCACGGAATGGAACATGTCTAGCGTTCCACGTGACCTATTTGGTCACAAGTATAACATAAGATGTACTCGAGCAAATCTGTTGGTGAAGTTAAAAGTCGAAGACCCATGAAATTGAGACGAATCAAGAATTCGTCATGAGGGCAGTTGCGAACGTCTGAAATATTACTATAGCGTACTTAGGAAAGCAATTGAAAACGTAACTAGTGGAAGAAGAACATCTTGACCAACTCACAGCATGCAATATAAAATATATTCTATTCACTTTTATTCACTTGATCACGATTTATCGATATTGAATTTTACTACTCGTTAAAGACCATATGCAGTCGTGAATTTTCTAAAATTTTAATATAATATGTATTATGACAAAGTAAGCAATATTGTGTTCTCTAACATCACTTAAGTTAACAGAGTGATATATACATTTCTATATACATTTAATACAGGTAAATAATAATTATGTATACTAAAGGTATTTGGGGTAAGATTTGTTCAAGAATTTGTCAAATTTGTAATTGCAGAAAAATTGCTGAATAAATCGGCCAATCTCAACAGCAATTTCATTCGTGACTGAACAAAATATTTTAAATAAAATCTCACCTAGTAACTGAAGAATATTCGTTAAAAACCGATAGAGTTAACAAAATAGTTCCTCAAATAAAATCGAAGTTAGGACTCGCGGGTCCATGAAATTGCGGGGAATGAAGAATTTCGGGGGCACGGTTGCGAAAATCTGAAATATTAGATCCCGGGTTTCTTCTCAGACTGCATGCATGCGTGCACATGGTCCCGTTCGAATGGAAAAATCAGTATCACGTGCGAGCAATGGCGCAGCTAGGAAAGCATTTGAAGGATTAACCGGAGAGGAAAAAAAAATATTTCTGTGAACCTCTAGCAGGTCCGTACCTTCTATCTGCTCCGGCACCCTTTTTCGATCGCGCTCGGTTGGTATCACTTCTTCACGGTAGAACGGACACCGAAAATACGAGAGGGGAAAATGGGTGATAAGTAGTCGACCGAGCGAGCGAGCGAGAGAAAGAGGAGGAGAAAGAGAAGACAAACAGAGCAGGGAACCCCTCTTCGAGTTTGTGATCTACAGAATTCCCTGTTACGCAGCCCGACGTTTCTTTCGCGTGGAAATCGACCGGCTATGAAAACTCCTCGCCAACCGAGAGACACAATCTACATGTACGCGTATGTGCTACACATGTGCCGTTTCCTTTTCCGAGTGGCTCTCCCTCTGCAAGCAATATTCATATAGACGCGAAAGCTAAGCCGGCTTGTCAACCGTGGAAGCTTGATGAACATTGCAAAATGGAACGTTAACGAACATCGCAACGCGAGACTCGTGTAAGTAACGGACCCCTGAAAACGAATTCCATCCAAGGCGAACGACTACCGGTTGCTCCATTCGAATTATTAACACCGCCACCGGTCCGAGGTCAAAGTCGAACCTCGATTATCCGAACTGAACAGGAAAATAATAGAAAAATCTATTGTTTGAACGATTTACCAGCGGATTTTTTTTTTATTTTTTACTGAAAATCGCATGGTTTTTAGTACTAAAAGAAGGTGGAAGTATTATCGAGGTTCATTAAACAGAATCGAGCATCATTTGTGCGCCCTTGTAATGATCGTTGTTAATGGGCACTTAAATCTTTGTTTTGCAACTTTCCAGAGATTCAATCACCATAGAACTTCGAATCGCTACGATAATTATTCGAAGGTAGAAAGTTTCGAAAGTCTCGGAATGGGTCCTGCAGCATCCGCGAACCTTTTAAACTTCAAAACTTATCTTTCAACCAGTTTCGAGGGTTGCATTACAAAGCGCTTCTTCGTAATTTACACTCCGCGAAGAAAAATAGTTTGCTTCTGCAGTTCAATGGCTTATTCTTTATTTATCCCTTCTTTAAATGTTCGCGAGCGTCTCGTGAAAATTATCTGTGTTTTACTATTTTTTACGCGATTGAGAAGGACAACTTTATTATTTTTTACTTGGTTAAAGAAACAACTGTTTTACTTTCTTTTCACACGATTCAACAATACAGCTGTAGCTTACTATTTTTCACACGATTAAAAAATACAATTTTTACTATTTTTGAAGTAATAAACTAAATTTGACTATTCTTAAAACTTTAAAATAACCATTCCTACAAAAAAAAAAACACTATGATAGATGAGAATATAATGTAGAAATAGAACTAATAGGATAACAAATGTTCAATGTCGAAAGTCGAGAGAAATGGATGTTAACAAATTTTTTGCTCGGTTCGTACTTCCCTACTGTTTGAGATATTTCAACGTAAACTTCGGACGCCCAAGATAGATAAGTTTCAGGACTTCTAACAAACTTCCGAGATTTCGAAAACTTTCAAATCTTCCACGATTTTCAAGACCTCCAAGTATTTCAAAACTTCGTAACTTTGAATAATTATCGCGGTAATTTGAATTTCTCAATGTACATACACAGGGTTTCCGCGTTTTAATCTGCCAAGACCGAGTATCTTGAAAAATATGGGAGCCCCGGATAAACGTTTGCAACGAAAGTTGTTGGGTATCATGGACGTTGCAGGCCCAACGTGCTGACATCTATACGACCTTGCGAAACTCTGGAGGTCGTTTTCAACTATCTCAACTTGCACTTCTCGTTTCTCGTTCTCGTTTCTGACAACGAAACTGTTTCGAAATGGTACTTTATAAAATAAACGTTTTGTTAGTAGGATGAATCGAATAAATAAATGACTTATTGTTTGTTAAAGCTAATTAATCCACGATCGTCGAGTTGCATTCGAGAAACGCTGCACGACGAATGTTGCATACCCGGAAAAAAAGGGTAACGTCGATCGACATCAAAATGAAAACGGCGGTGAAGGATATTGCCTTTCAATGAGGAAATATTTGCAGTGGCCAAACTCCATCGCGGTAAAAGTTTAGCGAACAATTCCCGGCCGGAGAGATAATATTTTTAAAATTCGGCCTGGAGCTATTGCGCGAGTTTCCTTTGTTTTTTTTTCGCGGCGGTGTTGGCTGTATAACAACACAAAAATTGTGGTTAGAACGAGTAGAGTAACTAAAACCTATGGTGTTCATTGCCGTGTACTTTGTGGACGAAATGCTTGCAATTTTCAATTTGCTATCGACACCGTGTATTTTGTGACGACGAACTGGAGAATTCAATTGCTGTACCATTTTAATACTGTGATTTAACATTCTGCATATTAAAGTTCACCGTGCACAGACGGATTCTACAAGCTCGACAATTTGCTAAGTGGTAAAACGGTGTGAAACGTAATTGTGCAGTTATGCCGCGTGGTTTACGTGCTTTTTATATGAGGATTAATATTATTTTTTCCGAGGATTTTACCGGAAGAACTAAAGAGGCTGGTGGGTCAGGTAGCTGGTTCAGTTGGCAGGGCTTTTCTTGGATTCTAGGAAGGGGAGGGTGTTGGCATGTTTCCAGTCGTCGTGGAAGTATGAGAGATGTAGGGCTGCTTTTACAATGTAATATAGCTTTGCGGCTAATTTCGCTGGATTTTAAGTTCCACGTTGATAATTTCGTCACATGCTGGAGTTTTCAAGTTTTCGGATAATGCTCCTGATCCACCTAAAACAGCAAACATCAATTTGTTAATGATGGGTAGCTAGAATTGTTAATAGACAACGGACCTTTATTCAATATGAGAATTTTCTATCTCGATTGCAATAAACAGGCAAAGGACAATGTTACCTAATAATATTACTGCGTTCGAAAACGATATAACAGTGTTTTTAAATTCTTTTAATATTTTCCACAGTAATCATAAAGTAGACAATTCGCAGTTTAATTATTAATGAAAAGATCTGAATAATCAAAAATGTTTCCACGAAATGAACTCTCCCAAAATTGAATGTGCCGAAGACTCCCAGTGTGACCTGTAAGACGATGGTAAATTATTAAGAGAAGAGTATTATTATTTCACCATTATCACATGCATTAAAGATTCGTACATCTTCCGGTTATTTTAGATGGAAATTTAAAGTACAAAGGTTTTGCTGCGCAAAACTGCTGAAGCTTCTGCTTCAGGTTTGTAGCACAGTCTTCACTTATTCCGCATAGTGATTGCGGTAGGTTCTTATGCACGAAGACAGTTTTTGTCGCACTGTTGTTTGAATGTGTTACAGAGTTTAATTAGTTCGATTAGAGTTTAATTATTGGACGGTGTTACATTCTGCTGTGTAGGTAGGGTTGGTTAGGAAGAAGCCCTTGCACTATCGACGAGTGAGAATCATTTTTTTTTATAAAACAGTTCAAAAAGGTTTTACAAGTTTGTTTGGAGCCTTTGTTGAGAGGAAATTTAAAAAAATCGGAGTTGTCAAATGTTTTTTGAGCCATTGTTATGCTTAGGAGTAGACGACTTTACTTTCGTCATCCTTGCATCTGCCTTCGAGGATGCTGCTGCACCGATGCACTTTGATGTTGTCAATGTTGTCGAGCCAGGTTTCGGAAAATAAGGCAATGTCTATTCTATGGGTTCCGAGGAAGTTGTGTAATTCCAGGCGCTGGAGGTTAAGACTAGCAACACGTGGGACCGTTTACTTGATTTGTGAGGGGACTTTGGATATTACAAGCATTTTACATATTTTCTATTGGTTTCTGAGCTAAACGGCCATTACAAAGACTGCTTACACAATATCCTGATGCAACGAAAAGGTACGAAACCTCTTAAAAAAATTGTTTACAAGACGTATCGATGTCAATAGACGCCATTTTGATTGTAGATTATTATCAAATAATTTTCCCCTCACCAATCTGTTAATTACAACCTATTGTTTCGCTACTTTTACTGAATTTCTGCTCAAGGTCATCTGAAGGTCATAGTACTTGGGCCATAGTAACCATAATTTCATAGTCATTAGTTTTTTAAACCATCTACTGATCTTGAAAATTCGAAAACAATGACCTTAAGAAATCTGACATTTTTCCATTATAAAAAATAATGCGAGAGAAAGATACACGAGTCAAAATCAGTGACAACCCTGTATATTGTAAATCTGCATTCATACGTTTCTCCTCAGTCTCATTAAGACGAGTGCCACGACGTTTTCTGCAATTTTAATTTTTAATTAGTTAACGAACGTCAAGTACGCTCGAGGCGATGGATTTTATGCTTCTCCTCGTATTCATGCAAACGATTAATTTATAACGCGCTGCTGTATTGCTTTGCGGCATGCTGTATCTTGTCCAACGTCGACGAAGTTCTGACGAACGACAGTAATTGGAGTTCTGTCAAATTCCCTAATTAACATTTGAACAATTTAATGCCTGCTCCTTGCGTTTGCTCCGGTTGTCGTAAACTATTAACATGATATATATGATTTCTTCTGGAAAACACGATTAAATGTAACTAAACCTATTAGTTCCAATTCATTGTAATTATTAAGTGAAAAATATTTGTTTAGATACAATGTTCTGCATGTTAATTTAAAAAAAATGTTTTTTACATCCTTCAGGTCTCGACATATTAAAAAAACTGTACCTTTTTCCCCCGAACTTTAGGGTTGTTTTCATCCCCTTAACATGTACGAGGGCAGATAAAGAGATACATGTCGAATATTTTTTCCAGGACAATCTTCCATGTAAATTTCATGAAAATCAGCGGGTATGTCAGCTTGGATATCTTCTCTAAGCAAAAGTTGGAGGGTATCTACCCTTCATTTCGCCGTATTTCGTACGATATACATGTAAACAACGTAGGCAAGCAGACCTTCTCTTGAAGAAGCATTATTAATCGTATCCCATCAAGAATATCTTGCACACGAACTCTGGAAACTGGAAGTTTGCATGTTCCTCCCATGTTTTTAGAATAGTTGATAATTCACGGGGAGTAACAACAAATGAATTTCACGAATGTTCGGATAGCTAGTCGATTTTCCTCGATTTATTAATAAAAAATATTCATATTCCTCGGGTTCGTGTAACGCCAGCGCTCCGAGAAGAGTGAGAGGGTCACGGTTAGTCTGCCAATTACTCTGTAATAGATGCAAAGTTATGGATCGACTAATTAGTTGGATAGAAGTTAAAGCGAGTTCCAGTAATCGAGGCTTTTCGTTCGGGTATCGTGCGAGCTCGCAATAGAGTTCGCTGTCTGCCTCGACATATATTAATTACTGGCTTCTGTTCGTGTTACGTTTGAAATGCGAAAGATATGCACGACGATACATATTTTACGTATTATGAACATTTTGTTGGCTACCTACCAGTCACCTGGCTCCAGAAACATTCAGCTGAATCAATACTAAATCGGATTAACTCATGTATCCTATCTCGGAGATTCTACAGCCTCAGTCTTAATACAGAAAATCTTAATTGTGGACTTCTATGTTGATACTTATTTTTATAAGGTGGATGCAACTTTTTATTCTCTATAAAAAGGTATTGACCAATTTATGTCGAAAAATTATTAGGAGCTTTTTTAATTTGAATATACTGGGTGAGTAATCTATTTTTATTGTTTTTAAAGATACGTCAAATGTCTTAATGACAAAGTTGGATGGTTCAATACGGCTCACACAATGCCATAAAAATATTTGTTTTTTTGTTATTTTTTTTAGACATCTCACCTTCATTTATTAAACGGGACCACCATTTTTTAAATATTTCTACTGTGACCTTGAATGACTTTGAGTAATTATAGTCACTGAGTTCCTAACGAAAGTGACTATTATCTGGCTGTGTAAGAAGGGGTGATCCCGTTTAAAAAGATAAAGATGACCTTCAGATTTATAAAAAAATAAACGAAATATTTTTATGACATCATGTGGCCCTCACTGGACCATTCACCTTGTCCTTAAGACATTCGACGTATCTTTGAACAACAAAGATATTTGAGGTGCAAACGTGACTCACGCAGTATATATTTTATCCACCATAAATATTTCCGAAATTATGATAAAAATTTGGCTAAAATTTGTGTGTGTAATCGATTGTACTGGTATTTTTCTAACAGAAGGAAGAATGAATGAAATGGCCATTTTATTGTGTTCAACAAGTAGACTAATCATTACGAAATCGGTTTTAAAAAGTTCCACAGTTATTTTCCTCCTCCGATGAAATCGCTCGGCGTTTTATCTGGGGATCTTCTGTTTCGTAGGTAAACCGTCTGGAAAAAGAAGAATAGCTAAATTTACGCTTTATAAAATTTGATGCACGGATAAGGCACGATCGTTACGTTTTTAACGGTCTCTTTTCGAGAGGCAGACATCGCATCGTTTACCTCGCTTAACAACTTTAACTACATCAGTCACGCTAACGATCTATCAAAATAGGGACGAAGATAGAAGGGTTTAAGAAGTCTAACAGGGGCTCTCAAATTTTCCTTTAATCCCACTACTCGTGTTTCCGGGGATAGGATAGGCGTCGCAGAAACTGGCCAGTGAAACGCGATACCTGATGCAACCACTTCTTTGCTGCCAATTTAATGGCGTTTGCTTCCTAACAAGGTGTAGGCCAGGGGAGTGCATGGACTTGAACAGGCTAGCCGAAATGCGACTACTCGGTGCATCGAATTACCGTAGACGGGAACAATGCTATTCTCTTACACGTAGACCCGTCAACATCAGGACTTCCATTACGTTCCTATTTTACCCTACGGTTTCTTGTACCGCTGCTGCGAGAGCCCGTTGAAAATCGACGCATTTTGTTTTCAGGCTTGTAACCCTATACAAATACGATATTATCGGTTTTCACGGAACCGCGTGCGCCATTTGTCACACTAACGAACACAAAAGCAGCCTACTTACGAGCTCGCAGAATAAAAATGACGCTCCTCGTCGAAAAGCTATACGAAAAAAAAATAATACAACAATAAACATAGACCCATTTTAAAGCTCTTCTTCAACAACGCATCGTTCATTTTCTGCTGAGATTTTTTTGCATGCTACAGCACGTAAGGTGAGAACATGCTCTTACTATAAAATGTTGTAAAGTGAAACCTCGTGAATGAAATTTCCATGGATTTGATGATTGAAGTCTCCCCTTTCGAACGACACCTTAAAAATTGGTTTACAATTTTTATTGGTCGTTTTATCGAATTTTTAGTTGAAAGTGCACCGTCAAAAATCGAAATAATAAATGTCAATTCTGCCGTAATTGTTAAAGGGACTGTACGTCGGTGAACTCGAAGTATACCGGGAATGAAAAAGAATTCAGCGATCGGTGGTCAGTAAACTCGACTCTTGCGAAAATTAACGATCCACCTTTTGGAAGTTCGCGCATCCGCGCGGCCCCCGTCATTTACAATCTGTCTTCAGGGAACGATCATTTCATATCCGCCGTCCGATAGCGGTGTGCTCGCATGAATATCAGGCAAACGTTCCGCTCATGTGCCGCATTTGTCCGATAAACAGATGTTATTTGCAATTTATCCATATTAACCATTAAATCTGATCGGTCCGCGGTACAATGAACGCGTGTATGTACATAGAGCCGGGACCTCATTTTTCAGTATCCGCGGAAGCATTAGTCCCTGCCGCGATGATTAATATGATGTCCTTTCATTCGATACGCTCGCAATTCTCAATTTCGAATTCGATATCTCCACATTTACACTCAATTTAATATCCGCCGCGCACACAAGCCTAACGCTGAATGGCAGCCGTGCGCCGCCACTGAAAATTATGAAATTTTCTTTCATGTATACCGTTCCGCGGATCTGCGCCGACCATCGTGACCAGCAATTTTTTACAAATTTCGAATCCAATTAATTTCAATCCATTTAATAAGCAACGACCGATCGGAAATAGGCTACTGTGGAGAAACGCGCGTACAATGTGCCGCAATGAATCGTATTGTTGCCGGGGCTGATCATCGCACAATTACGTATGATTCCGACCGCTAGTGACGACACGATTCAAGGCGTCATACGACGCTATATATGCACTTCCGGTTTAACTACACGCTATTATTTACCATTGAAACGTGAAGAAACTCGCGTGAATATACAGGGTGAATTCGATAAAGCAGGACACCTAAATATCTCCGTTACTTTTCGTTGTACAAAAAACTTCGTAGGACAAAGTTACACTGTTTGAAGGGCCACATATAACGGTGTAAGGGAAAAAAAATTTCAAGGTCATTTTTATGAGATTTCAAGGTTATCGATGTGTTTTTAAATGGAATGATATATTTTCGTTAACGTAATGTTGTAGCTGACAAAATAATGAATTCATGCATGAAACACAATATGACCTTTAAATGACCTTCAACCCAGAAAAATTGTATAAACGAAGTTTTTTTGTACAACGAAAAGTAACGGAGATATTTAGGTGTCCTGCTTTATCGAATTCACCCTGTATGTGGTAGAATACTAGATTGGAATTTAATATTTGAATTCAAAATGATTACCATTAATCAATTTCGATGAAATTTGCAGCACGGATAAAACTTAACGAGATAATCACTTTCTGAAAAAATTTCTCGAGAAACTGAAGTTGTTCGGTCCATTTATAAAAAAAAAAATTTTACGGTTCCAGCGATTAGAAAAAAAAAGGAGAAAATTTATATCTATTGTATGCCTACATATATTCTCCAATAGCTGTACATCAACAAAACCAAAGTAGAATTATAATTAGGTTTAAAGGAAATTAATAGCACACATATTTATTGGACTTTGTTCAAAATCTTCATCACTAGTCTGACACGATATTGTAGGGCAAGGGGTTAATCCGATTTAAAGCGTGTGCGATAAATTATGTGAGTAACTGTATGGAATTCTTACAACTGGTAGTTTCGCAGTGAAACTGTTAACAGATCGATTGCAGCGGGAACGTCCCCGAGGGGCCAAAACTAGTGAACTCCGGCCACGGTATTGGCGCTCTATTGTGTTCCGAGAATATACAGTAACACCGTGATATCATTTCCTACTCTGAGCTATTAGTATTTGATATTTAAATACAGATGCAGCGAACCATGTCCAACTGTTACCATTTACATCAGGCAAGGGCAGCTCGCCGTCTGTACCGGAGCTAGTAACTCTCAGTTGCTCCGGAACAAAGCCGGAAGCAACGACAAGAACAAGTGGCAGTTTAGAGAGGGGATTACCTCGTAAGAGAGGGAAAATTACATCGTATGTATTACACCACAGCTGCAGCCATGTGCGCGTATGCATGTCTTCAATTGTATGTACAAGCAACTACAGAATAGCGGTTGCTACGTGGTAGCTACTGATAGTCTGTTACTCGATGATTGTTAACTCGGTATTAATAGAAATCTATTTCGATACGCAATATCTTAGTGCTCTGTCTTATTTCCGGATCGTCGCAGAAGAGAAAAATTGGTCTGCAACAAAAATTCGTTGAACAGAATACAGAAACCCGTAATATTTTTTCAATTTACCAGCAAGAACGTTCAAAATATTTTCTAGACAAATTGAAGGTGTGCGCTCGACACAAAGGTTAAGGACCCTCTTTTCGGACGAAAATTGCAAACGCCAAGAAAGTTTCTCCTCTGCGTGGAATCTCGTTCGCTGGGAACGTTCGGGAAAAAAGCAATATGCCTGTTTCTACGTCGATCCACCGCCACGTAGCGTAGCGTCGCGTCGCGTCTTTCTGTTTATCCTTTCCGTGCGGTGTGTATCTCTCTGTGGGGCTTTACATCGATCCCACTCTCGTCGCAACTCTTTGCTGACTAGATCGGAACAAGACTAACAGCATCTCAAACAATGTATTCAGGGTGTCGGAGGTCTGGAGTCGTAGGTAGGGGCTTACCCACCGTGTCTACCGAATAGGTGTATCGATTGTCACTTGCGCAACAGCGGGTAATCTCGGTGTTAACCGCACGATGCATTGACTTCTAGACGCGTCGAGCTGCGAATGGTTAACATTTATAAGCGGCGGTTGCATGGACAGAGCGTGGATCATTTGGCAAATTCTCCATTCGATTCTATCGAAGCCACACTGAAAGAACGTTTCTGGAAACGATAAAACTAAGGAAGCCATGATATTGTAAAATAAATTGCATTGGTTACAAATATGTTCTAATTTTTATGATTTATTTTAAAAAAATGCTGTTACGTATTTTAAAAAAATACGTTAAAAAAATGCTGTAAGATAAAATTCCACAAAATATGAATTTCATTTATTTCGGGTCTACAAAGGCTGCTACCACTGAAAATTTATTTGTTCTCAATTTCTTAAAATTTACTTAGAAATCACTAAATTTCATAGCTTATTTTATAAAAAAACAGGATGAGGAACAAGATCAATTTGTCATGTACAAAAATTCCTTACGGCAAGCATAGATGTCGTTGATGTGAGTATGCATTTCTTCTCGTATATCAACAATGTGCATTAGTATAGTATGTATGTAACGTCAACTTAATGTTGCCAATAGTATGTATGCAATGTCAAAATTAATTGACGTTCTGGTTTTTTATTTTACAATTATTGAAATTATAAATGATTATACACATTTTTGTATCCAAGCACATGTAACAATCAAAAATTGCAGAACATCTGTATAAATTCTATGTCACTTTAATAAGGCAATTTCAGCCATTATCAGAGCTCGGTAGTTTTAGCGTTAAACAAAAATTTTTTACGAAGTAAACGATATATTAGATTCGTTTATTTATAAACTATTTCCGGGGATTTTGATAGAGACGCAACAACGCGCGGGTATCAGGTTGGAATTCGGGGGCTGATTTACAACGTGAGGCGCGGATAAAAGCGCAAGAACACATAAATGGGAGGTTCACCGCATCCGGAACAGACGATACCAGTTTCCCCTCGAAAAACGTTAAATATCCTAATTGGCGGTGTTTATCAACGCGAAGGCGTGTATTTTCCGTGGCCATTCATAACCTTTTAACGCGATTAAGCGGCCCATACTATCCAGCGGCTAAAGAGTACAAATGAACCCACGTGTTGTCCGCTTCTGAGCTGGCGGCGTATTTTTGTTAGGAAGGATTAAGTATTCCCAGGGATGGAGAACCTCGCCATGAGAATTAAAGCGGCTAGCTCGTTAACTAAGAGTAGTTGGATTAATAATGCCAGATTTTGTCACGCGGCTGCTTGCTTCCATTCTTTAATGTGATCGTGTGCGCGCTGGGCGTGTGGCCACCACACAGTGACGGAACAACAAATTTTCGGCCTCCTTTTCTTCTTTCGATATTTTCAGAGGATTGAGATTGTTTAGTGCTTTTTAGGAAGGATAATCGTAAAAATTCAATAAACGCGACACGTATGTTTCCTTTTTTCAGTGTAATTTTAACGTAATTTAAATTCCAAATAATTTTAGTAAAATTGCAAGATAAATGCAAAAATTTTTAGCCCCCTCCGATTGCGGGGTCTCACCGCCTCCACAGTTGATATTTTTAAGACACCGAACGAAAACGATATTACATTAAAAGAATTTAGAACTATTATTTACTGAATTTTACTTCCTGTTTGTTGCAATCGACGTACAGAATTTTTATCTATTTTACATAATTTTTATTTTAAATACGCAGTCTAGTTATTGCACGTGGAATGTCCGATTTTTCACAGTAAAGTTGAAATGCCCAGTTACAAAGTATTACCGAGATAACAGAAAAATATACCGGAATCAAGAATATTAAACGCCGTGGAAATAAGCGAGGCATTTATTAGAGAATTCGATGTTCATCGATGAGTAGAGATTGTTGACGTGCCTCTACTATTAGGTTCACAAGAATAAAATTCCGACTCGAATTAATCCAATCGATAGCCGACCGACCTTTAGTAAATTAACCGGATGATTAAATAACACCGAAGTGATTAATTCTGTTTCATAGCATCCGCTGGATTAAGCTACTAGTAAGTTCACGACAGCCAAGCGCCATCTTCGTTTTATGATTCACTAGGGCATATCGACTGGATCAATTTCTATAAAATAGATACTATAATATCTATAAAACGCTCGTTTTCTGTTTCGTAATGAATCTGGACTGGAACAGGAATTCATACTAAACTAATAAAATTAGCAATAATAAGCTCGTTTATTATTGATAATAGCAAAAAAATGTTAGATAAAAAGATAAGTATATTCTTTTAATCAGACTATATATTTTTATTACCGTCATGCAATATTAAAAATTTAAACGAATCTAATAACTTATAATGTCGTGACCTTCATGCGACCTTGAATACCGAAAATCAATGAAAATCGATATAATCGAAAAATAAAAAATAATAACTTACGCTGGTAAAGTGGTTAATTAAAGTTTTTACTAGACATTTTCGCGAGTTATAGATAATAAACGAGATGCTCGGGTTACACGGACCACACTGTGCGCAACAGTTATTAATTTCGTAGATTTTTCGTTCGGGTTCTTCCGTTCTGCCCCCAGAAAGAGCTTAATATATCCGAATCATAATTAATTGTTCGGTTAATCCATTATCGTGAGTATATTGAATGGATTCGGTCTGGCCGCTTTTAAAATCGTAGGATATCGTCACCCCTCATCGGCAATAATTAGCACGCAGCATCATTCGAATTTTCCATTAAGAGGAGCCCGCGAACTCAATTTGTGAATGTAATAAATGACACGCTTTTATCGGCGGGGGCATCGTGATAAAGCCGTTATAAATGATCCCCCGTCTCGTGAAATATAGGAAGACCCGGGTTATTTTTCATTAACAGACCCGTCCTTATATTTTAGTAAGCCCATTGAGGAGTTTTCCAGGTTAATCTACCAAGGGATCAAGTGCATCCACTTAGTGAGGTTTAAGCGATAATTGGGAATTGTTGTGCCGGGACCTTGCGCTTAGTTTAGGTCTGGCTTTATATCAGCTTTATCCTGAAATAGGAGCTGTGGAACCACGCATAATCCGATGCGCTAGCGTAATTACCAATATCTTGGAGTGTATAAATGATATACACTTGAATATTCCTTACCTCTCTTATTACGTGCAGCTTACGGCCGAATTGTTCGCAGACGCATTCATTCCACGATTCTTTATCGAGTATGATCAAATTTTATTATAAACATTTTCCGTCCAAGGCTAGCTTCCTCGAAAAACGTGCGTTGTCTGACTAAAGTATACTACTTCTACTATAAAATGTCCATGTGCATACAGTGACTCCGATAATTGATCGCGCACACCTTTTTATAAATGGATCAAACTACTTCAATTTCTCTGTAAGCCTGGAAGGATTAGTTTAGTAAATGATGCATAACAAACTCGTCAGAAAAACGCATTTGGTCGGAATTGTGAAAATAAAATGGTAAAAGTGGTTAACTTTTTTATCTGGACAATAACGAAATTTTAAAAAATGAGTTTTGCAGACTCGTGTAAATTATATGCGTGATAAAATGTGGTAAAAATGGCAGTTATGTACAGAAAATCGTGCAAAAATTGCTATTTTTACCACATTTGAGAATTCATAACTCTCAAACTAATTAACCAATTTCGGTGAAATTTGCATTCTTCTTCAAGCAATTTTATTTCTTAAATAAATTTGTTTTCATGTTATCCTTTTTTAGAAATCTCAAGGTCACCTCCACTTTCCAAAAGGGACTACCCCTGTGAGTAATTATAGTCACCAAATTCCTAATGAAAGGGACTGTCATCGTTGGTGCTTAAAAAGGGGTGATCCCGTTTACAAAAATAAAGATGACCTGGAGATTAAAACAAGAAAACGAAAATAAATATTTTTCTTGCATCGTGTGGGCCTCGCTGGACCCTTCACCATGTCCTTCAGACATTTCACGTATCTTCGAGAACAGCAAAGATGTTTGAGGTGCAAAGCGTTAGGTGGTTCACCCTGCATGCTATCGAGCCCATTGTCGTAGCACACCGACAATTCTCGGAAGAGTCCGGCAAATGCCGCGAAACGGTCCAGCGTATGCCGCGAGCAACAAATAACAGTGATGCATAATTGAAAGGCGCGTAGCAGTTAGTATCACTCGGGAGTGGTTGCACGGTCCGGTTTAAAATGGCGGTCGGTACACAGTGGCGAGGTATGCGCGTAAAAGGATGCTGTACGGAAAGAAATGGCCCGCTCATTATAACGACGTTATTCTCAAGTAGGCGTATATAAACAGCGATGAAAGGCGCGAAGGATAACGAGGTGTCCGCCGCATAAAGTAAAAAGCCAACCGTTTTCTGCGTGGACGTATACTCGGAGCGGTGCCATTCTTGACTGACAATGAGGCACGGCGATAAGTCGAAAGACTGCCGGGAGTTGGCCCCCCTCTCCCTTTCCCGTGATAGAATCTACTGAATACCAAGGAAACTAATTTCAGTCTGGTCGGATTCACGCGAAACCGCGCCATTGCCGCCGAGAAGTTTGCTGCCCGGTAAAGAGCCTAACACACCGCGCTTTTGTACATTAACACTTTTGTAGCCACGTCTACCGCGTCACAATAGTGTCGGCCTGTATTAAGATTAATGTCTTCGTTCATGGCCACGCCTTCTGCACGAAAGATTCTACGGCAAACACCGATTTCGTTCCATTAACCCTCGACCAACTTACAAGTTAATTACGCCCGTTCAAAGCTAAGCTTTGTTTTCCGTGTTCCTCCGTCGCGCGCTGCTGTCGGGAAACTACGCACGGTATAACTGGACTTATGATGTATTCCAGTCGTTACCGGACGTCGATTTTCATCGGATTCTGCAGCCGGAAAACGCGAGTTCGGCCGGACATAGCGCCCGAGGTTTAATAGGATAGATTTAATGAGATCGTTTTTTTTCGAAGCAATCAATGGTGGATTGTACAACATGGAATTTTCTTACGAGTTCCGAACATGTGATTCGCGCTACATTAATTCTTCGAGAATTAATGTGATTGTTACGACAGAATTAAGTGAAATTTCAAATAATTGGAAAATGAAAAATATTTAAGTAACATAACTGTTTGTTAACTTAAACCAGTTGTGTTCAATACAAATTGACATGGTTTAATACAAATGATATTAGGTTTTTACGACAGGTTTCTAAATAACATTGTACTATCTTTGCAAATTGATATTATTCGTATTTGTAAGTGTAGATCGTGTGAGGCAAAATTATTAAGGTGAATATTAAATGGTTTACAAGTGAAATAAAAGTTAAGAGAGTACATTGTAACGTAGTAACATACATGCATGTAGTAAATATAACACCTTTGCTTTAGATACTGGTTTCCACGGATTAATTCGGACAAGTTCGGCCAGTGAGGTGCAAATTAAGCTCCTGAGCTTAGGATCCCTCCCCCATACATTGCGCAGGCTGCGTACTTCCGGTGCCGACCAGGCCGAAATTTCGGTGATATTTTGCAATTTACCACGATCAATACAACATTCCACAAGATTAAACAACAAACAATTCTAATCAATTCTGACTACACTTGCAGATCAAAAATTACACTTTAAGTACAAGATATCTATTGCTATTGTAATTTATAAACTTACTAAACTAGGACAGTACGAAATAGAATTTTTAACATGTAAAAATTATTTTTAAAGTTTTGAACTATTGCTATATTAATGGATGCTTAAAAACCTTTTTTTAACAGCAATTCTCTGAGTGTTCTACACAAATTAATTTTAGTATTAGCTCAACCACAAAATCGTCCAGCTTGTTTTAGAATAATGATGGTATTATGTACATAAATGTTATAAATAATTAGATTATTGCAAAGATACTCTGGCAGACATTACTATAAATATGAGTTGGCCTTTCGGACACAAGCATACAGATTACTTTCATTGTCGACAAGATTGACGGTAGTAATACCTTAGCGGTTGTGTCCACGAAACGAGGCTTTTAATTAGATGCACATTGTCCGTTTCGTTGAAAGGTTGTTGTCTCGTCGCGCTAAAAAGAAATTAATTAAAGGAGTAATTGGAAAATTTGTGAGTCTCTAATTGAAAGGAATTCTTTGGCTGTTCGAAGAAAACCAAAAGAATGCGAACAGTGAAATTCCGTCGTGAGGACGAACACTTGGAACTTCAATTTCATACGAGCATACCGGTCCCGAAAAATATCTTCCGTCGAAAATTGCACGTGCAATTCGCAAGAAATAGTGGATCAAAATTACAGTACGTATACAAGTACTGATCTTTGTACAACTCTACACTTTCAAGTGAATGTTTTTTTATTTTAAAGGAATCTTTCAAACTAGTTTGAAGAAACAAAGATCAGATGAAACGTGTTTTTCGTCTTTCGTTAAAAAATTTGGTAAAATGTACTTTATACATTTTTAAATATCTTTACAATCTATGAATATATAAATATCAAATTGACAATAAATTGAAAAGATTTTTACGACGGAATTGAGTAAGTGAAATTTCAAATAGTGGGAAGATTAAAAATATTTAAGTAACATGACTATTTGTTAACTTAATTATTTACTGAAAAACTTAGTTTTTTAAAACAGGTTTTTACATAATATTGTATTATCTTTGCAATCTATGAATATCTAAATATCAAATTCACAATAAATTAAAAATGACATTTCGTAATGCTGGGAAGGAAAATTTTTTTATTGGAAGTGAAATTTAATGTGTCTGCTGCAACTGTGTTCTAATTTGTTAAAATATTGTCGCTGGAAATGATAAAAGGTAGAATGTCCGTAGGGATTTTGAAAATTTGTAATACCGTTCCTTATCTGAAATATTTCTCTTGTGCAATTTGCGTTGGCAACGTTTCGTAAGAAAATTTCATAACCAGCGGAATTTTCAGAAATTTCGGAAGAGCTATTAGTTAACAGCGACCACCGTAGGCGCATTTCCACAATGCATTACACACAGCAATAATTATTCATCGTTACTGCAAACATTCATTTGCGCGCATATGCGGTTACATGATCGACGCCCGGCTCTACTGAAACATTTCGACAAGTACGGTTACCTCATTTCTCTTGTTTTGTTATTTTCACCGAGTGTATCCATCATTGGCTACACTTACACGACCTGCGTGCACGTGTGCGTAGTACTCCATGATATCATCGAATTTTGGTTTGTGTTTCACTTCTTCATTAAGCTGCTGCAATAATTACTACATCATCCATAATATGATATTAAAGCACATCGTCTTGCTCAAGAAGCTCCTCAGAATTATTTTATGTGAGAAACAATTAACAAATTACTACTGTTACCAATATTCCTTGTATAACTTGACAATTTTTTAAACCTTTCTTTCCATATACTTCGTCAGGTTTACAAGAGAGAGTAATTATTTATTGTTAGAGTGTTTTGAGGAAAACGGGCACAATCGAATTGTTCCACACAAAATAAACGAGTGAGTTTGGAATTTGCTTTGCGGTTTTAATTGGACCAAAGCAAACATTATGGAATTACGTTTTTACGAAATCAAACGCACTCTCCTATTTTCGTAAATAAACAACCTGTACAGGTGACTCTGTTTTCAATGGCTCTGCACATCGTAACCTCAAAGTATACTTTGGTAGCTATTACTTTTGTAACGTAGCACGTGTTGTTATGACTAAAAGCAACTACACAGGACAGAAACTTGGATGACTCTGCTTTTTGTGGCTACGTTATTATCGTTTCTTCTTGTTCAACCACTGTGCATGCCGAACAATACTGGCTATATGTATTAGGTTGTGCCAAAAGTTTCTTCTACTATGTGTATATTCCATATTGTTAGAGAACATCAGCGTACACGAACAACATAATCTGGTGTTCGTTAATGTTTTATTATTCCATAAGCTTCCTCTTTCTTAACTATGCCATTGGTTTTCTTAAAAACTACTTTGAATTTACGTCGAGTACATTAATCGAAAACGGAACGAACTTTGGGGAAAACCTAATGTTTATTATTAGCTGTTTAAGTAGACAATATTCAAAGATGGAGACAAGTACAATATTCGAAGCACGGAAAACAATGTTAAAAATTACCGAGAGGTAATAAAAATAGTAGAAAATGTTGATTTATTTTTCTTCTATTTTCAGTCTCTTTGTTCGCGAAATTATTTTTCTCGTCGCGTTTCTCTGCATACAAAATGTTTCATTAATATTTCCACTTGGTTTTCAGTTTTAATTGCAATCGTTTCAAATAGCCCGTGCTTCTCAGCTGGCAAGAGCCTCGCGAGAGCGCAATTATAATATTCTGGATCACGGTGTTACCCTTTCGTATTATCCAATGAATTTCGAACACTTTGACTCACCGTGCAACTTCACAGCTCGTTCCGGAAGTATGCACGTGGGTTACGGAATTCAACGATACGTGCCCGAGATGTAACTGGACACAGGTCTGCACACATGCTGGCACTTGTCCTCCATTATCATTGCGCAACGTTATCACGATTCCATTACTTCTGGTGAAATAGGCGATCTTTTCCATTAAACAAATTTTTCATTTATTTTTTAGCTTGCAATTTTCATTGATTTTCGTCAGCTTGAGAAGTAAAATCCTGGAAAATGCAATATAAAATGTTCAGAGCCCAATTTTAATAATTAAAATTAATAAGTAGGATTCCACTTATTTATTACAAAGCTCAATAGGTGAAATATAAAAGGAATACATGTTTATGCAACTGCTACTTCATGTAATTATAGGTATAATAATAATTATTAATAATAAATGTAGTATTCGTCAGGTGTACCCAAAGCGAACTGTGCTCGAAGCATTCCATTGTATCTAGAACTGTTTCTATTAATTCGATTTCACTCATGTTCATCCAGTATAATTGCATAATCGTAAACGATAAACGTAACAATTTACATGTAACATGACCCAATGTTCCCATTTCCCATTTTCATCGTTCATTCGGAGTGTAACTGGAGTAATCCAGTCACGCGATTTTGCAATACGAACAAAAAATTCGAAGCACCGTAGAATCATGAATTTTTCCAATAACGGTGGGTCTACTCGGCGGTACAAATTAGCTATCCACCGGTGATTTAGAATCCGTAAGTCGAGCCCGTTAATAGTGGCGGGGCCATATTCAAAAGAGCAATTCGCCATTGCGGAAATTTCATTTCGGTACGAGTTAATCACTATCGAACACGTGCGACTATGTGCTCGAAACAGTGGCAATATGTTGAACACATGCGTTGAAGGGTCCGGTGCGCGGAATTAGCATTCGGCGAAATTGTTACGCATTAATTAAAGTGTCTCGGGCATTTGTCAAAGTCGAGCATACAATTCTATAATTATCTTGGCGTAAGACCGCGATAGATGCTGCCGCGGGTCTACGGTTAAAAAGCAGATAGCAATTTTCTAGCCGCGAGTGAAACAGCTGTGTACGCTGTGCTTACTGTTATTCGCGCGAAATTAAACTAGCAAAACTATCCAGCGCGAATTCTTGCTCGTAGTTATTTGACGAAGAATTTTCTCGCGAGTATTTTTATCCTATGCGAACACGTTGGCTGCATTATTATCGGATGTTTCGTGTTAACATCAGCTGTTAGCTTCAGACCTACCACAGCCGGTCGAATGACCGGTTTTCGGATATTTTTCATTTTACAAATTATTGTTACTTACATGGATATCAGTCCGATAAATTTTTTTAAAAATTGCACAAAATCTGAATAAAGACCTATATACAATAATATTGTACTTGCTATATAAACCATTTGGTTTAAAGCAATAATAATTAAATAAATAAATAGACCCTCGTCATTTTTACGAGCTAAAACATTTTTATCGTATTTTGTGCTCGGTTGATTTAGTGTTAAAAACCATATTGTGACTCGATCATTTTTATGGAATAATTTCTGTATATCAATTTACAGACTCTGCACTTCAATAGCACGATTTGTCGTATTTGAGATTTTATCTGAAATTCTATAAATAATCAAGATTCTCAATTTACCTTGGTTCAGAGCCTCCTAGAAGTTAGCCCCCCACTTGCTGAAATAAATATTTTTAACAGTTGTGCTAAGTTTGTGCTACATTGTGCTCGAATATTAAAATTAAAAACGATTTTTTGAGTAGCCACCCACTTTTCGATTTTTTCAATTTTCCAGACCAGCTAGGAGAGTACATTTTATTTTTCAATCTAGAGATCGGTAAAAACATGGCCTTCGGGACCGGAGTAGTAGCCCCTTGATCTTGATTGAACAGAGCGCGTGTCTGTGAATTCGATTTGGCGGGTGTGTGCCGCTATGTAGTTCGAATAATAAGTCAGGATCGCGGGCTGTGTTTAAGCAGTAATTCGCGCGGCCTTTCAAGATTTAACACGGCCGGTAACACGTTCACCCATGATCCCGTCGGTGTTCGATTGAGCCGATCGCGATCGATCGAAAAGCTGGTCGGCAGGTGAAACGAGCTTGCGCGACGCGGCGTGAGCCTGTCTCCGTTCACGCGTGTAAATGCGCCTATGTAAACGCGTCGATAAACACGTAAGTCCACATCGTTACGCGCGACCACGGTACCTTCGACAAGGTACGTCTCTCACGTCTGGCAAACTGAATGCTCGATTTTACGAAGACCTATGTTACGTCATAGGAGCGTTACACGAATTAGCATACACCTGTACATAGCGCGGCAGAGACATACACGACGTTTGCATAGTCCATTATTCCCGACACTGTCTCTTGTCACTGGCTCTGCTCGCAATATGAAAGTGACGAGTGCTGACGAATTTTCCGGCGCACCGATGGACGATCGGAAACGCTGCTCGGAAAGTCATGGAATTTTTCGGGTCGTTAAATGACCAGTGGAAACAGAACGTATTTCATTTGTTAACGCTGATCCTACCGTTGCCAATCGAATGACCGGTCTTATAATTTTCATTTTGCAATTATTGAAATAACGGAGTTGCTTAAAATTGATTCGACAAATTTTTTTATCCACATATTTGAATAAAAACTGCTCAAGATCTAAATAAACGGAGCCTTATCATTTTTGTAAGCTGAAACATTTTAATCGCTTTTAGCGTGCTTCAAACCGAATGGTTTATTTAGCAAATAGAATATTGTTACGTGTATCTTACAAATGTCCATTATACATGGTCCACTCAAGTCGATACTACAAAATTTTTTCGAGTAAAAAAGAACTGACCGATACATTATCTGGTTGCGGAAAGATATTTTCGAAACTGTGTCGACGTATCCTAAATTGGAAATTTCCTGACGTATTGGTTCCAGAAATGTTATTCACAACTGTTAGATACTATGAAATCTATGTGCAATCGTGTACCTACACTTCTCTGTTTATTTTATTGATAACTAACTATGTTCCCCTGGTTGAGCTGTCCTCTTTTTCGATGTTTCATTTACAGAATCGCCAGCACTAGCACAACGAAACGAGTTGCAGGCCCGCTGAATACACGGTGGAAACGCGGGCGTTTGGAAAGTATCCATAATTGAAAAACTAACTACGTTAGTTCGCTTTTTAGACGGAAAAAGAGTTGGTAACTTACTTATGATGGCTGCATTGCATTACCCTAATTGTAAGTTTACACATTCTGTGTAGACGCTCGAAGTCCAGTTTTACCACGGAATTCGTTCTTCATCTGCTCTCCTCTCTTTCCGATGGTGTTCCAATGAAAAGTTTCTATTGTTCAACGATGGGAGCCATTATCGAAGCAACTGTTTGAGATCCTGTGGATCTAACCTCGATTAATCGAATCGAATATCTTGTAACAGCCCAGATATATTATTTAGAGATTTTACAAAAGACGAAATGATAAGTGCCCATTTGTTTGCTAAAGAAACAGATGGCCACGGTAGAACACGCGCGAGCACGGAATGGTTAGCCGGCGACATATCCATGTGTATGTGTCTGTTTACACGGTAATAGGGCACGGTGTTGCACGATAAACTGAGATATTAACGCAGAGTTTACGCCTTTAGTTTGTGTAGCATGCCGGTGGCATTGGGCGACTTAATGAAAACTTAAAACCGGATTGTCAGCAGGCTTACAATCGCTTTTCATCTGCATTCTAATCTCGACACGCCAGGAACAAAATGGCAGTAAATACGAAATTTCTACAGAGTGCTGATGAATACAAAAGTTTCGTTTCTTTGTCGCTAATTACATTAACAAGAAGAACAATTATTAGTTTCTTAGCTGTTCGTTTCGAATGAATTGCAAAATAAAATTATACATTTCGGATCATCATTTTGGATATTTAATAAAACGATCCCCAAACCGTGATAATTGTAATATTTCCCGATGTTTCGTTGAAATTTTTTGAAAAAATTCTTTGGTACAACACTTTGTACAAAGTGAAGAGCGATTTTTTTATTGCAAACAAAAAATCTGCATAAATTTCCGCCAGTATGAATTTTATTTTAACATTCTCAATTTCCCAGACTTCACTTTTTTTCCACTGTGGGACCACCAACAGTAACAACGTTTGCCAAGCATAATGATGTTGGCATAATATTTTGTCCCACTATTCAAGAGCTCAAACGCAAAATGGACTCGCGCGCGCGCGTGCACAAGAAACTGTTTACCTTGCATTCGTTAACGAGCACAGATTAATGAATCTGGATGAAGTGTTAAATCAACGTACCTCCACCCTTCGGCAAATATATGTACACACCTCCAATAATAAGAGGGCGTAGGGTGTACCCTTTTTTGGCCGATTGTTCCCGGCGATAATCCTTTAATCCCCGCTCATTCCGCTCGTTTAATCTCGCGGCGGTTCTTTGTGAAAGCCCTCCATCGGGGCCATCGGAAAGAAAGCACACCGGGAAAATTCGAAACGGCTCTCGGGCGCCCTTCGGAACTTAAGCAACGCATTAGAATCGAGAAAGGAACACTTATCGACCGTTATAAATTTCCGGCGAGCCCCATTGGAAAAACATGACGAGCTGATTTTTCTTCCCGATTATTTTCGCCGGGAGCCGTAAAAGACCCCTCGAGAGATACAGCCTTGCGAAGTGGAGACTCGTATAACCGTCACAGCCATTACTATTCATTAGGATTTTTCCAGCTATGTGTCTTCCTTAAGTTTTGTTGTTTTTCCTTTTTTTCTTTCCTTTTTTTCGCTGCCGTCCCTACCCTCCACGAGCCACCGCATTACTAAGCGAGTTCGGATTTATCACGTGGTCGTACTTTATTAAATACGCGCCGAGTGCTCGCCGCCATTGCCACCCCCGCAGCCCTCGTTCACGATACGAATCAGCTCTGCCTTGCAATTTATTCCGACGGGTTATCAGTCAGTTCATTCAGTGAAACTATCATTATCCACGGATAGTGAAGGTGCTGGAAAATTCGAGCAAAAGTACCGAGAACAATGCATGTCTTCCCATTTACAACGATCTGTTAAAACATGATAAAACATTATTTCTTTTGTGGTCGTTCTATCGAATTTCGAGTGGAATTTCTTGCCTGTTTGCAAGGCACATAAATATCGAGCATGTTCACCATTTTCGTCCCATAAAACAACAATCAAAATTCGTACATCGATTTTTAAGATCGTTGTGAAACTTCTTCAATATATTTTACGAATGTTTTTTATGTTTTCAGGATTACATGCTTGATTCCTTTAATACATACAATTTTCATACGTTTTTCATTGCATTAATTTGCGGTATTTTATGAAATGAAATAAATTAATACTGCGCATCGAAAATTGCAAAATGGTGAAGAACTTTTCGTATTTCACTTGTATGAAGAATATACTCACATGCTTCATAGATTTATATCACTTTTTCAGATCGAATAGATTTTATTTATTTAATTTTTATTTTCTTTACTACCCCCAGCTTAGATGGTTAAAAACTATTGAATTTAGCACCCGAGTTGAATAGAAATATTTTCATAGAGTTATATATACCAAACTAAATGGGAGTAATTGATTTATAAACCATAAATGGTAACGTATCAATGAAAATGATACTTTAAAGTACCGTCACCGCATAAAGAGTTAAAGCATTATAGAACATTACCGTAATGGTTCCCACAGGACGTACAAGTTAAGGTTTCCATTCTTGGTAAAGTAAAATATACGTTTCCAGCTAAAAAGCAGTTTCCTTATCTCGGTCTGAAACGAAACTTCAGATGTTTGGTTCTCATGAAGCTGATTTAACTCTTTAGGTCATAGTGGGATAAAAGGAGTCCCCACTTTCCAGTACTTATACGAGCATAGCGATAGCGTTCTCAAAGTTTCGCATTTCAATAAGTTGTATTCTTCTTTTAAATTCTTCGAATTTATCACATACTCGAAACAAAAACGTTGCATTACGCAACGAATATTCAATGTTGTATTTCTTCGATACATTCTGCAACATGTTTTCCCATTTCACAGATTATTTATAAATATCACTCTGTGCGCTTTTAAAAAAATATTTCTCAGTTAAAATGTTGTTAACAAATTCTAGATATCAATCAGAATGCGTTCAATCGTTCACATATCCTGACAAATCGCACAATAATATTTAATAATAATAATATTTTCTTTTAAGAAATATGGAAACGCTGTTAAACTTAATGAAACTCATAGACTTCTAAATTAACTGTTAAAATCTCTATTAAAAAATCCTTAGGCGACAGACTTTCAAAAATTAACGGAACAATGCCTGGCAAACAATACGTTAAAATATCAGCAATTCCTAATCCTTGGGCACTTGGCGGTTGCATGGGAATCAGCATAAACATCTGTACTCCGGAAAATACTGATCCCAGGGTTAGCAAGCAGGAAGTCGGTACCAAGAAAAGCGACGATTACCTCAGTTCCCAGTCTAGACAGTTGTCGGAGGGGTGGGTGCGGGGTGGCGGGGAGTGGAGGTATCGAGACTTACCCTGAAAAAGCGCATGCAATCGTTAGAATACTTCGTCGGGGTTGTGCCGACAGAAAACTAGTCGATCAACTGGCAAAGATCAATCACCGCAACGAAGATGAAAAGCGTCGGGCAAGAAAGGTGGAAGAAAAGAAGGGAGGAAGGAAGGGGATATCCGGTTGTTGGATCAGCAAATCGACCTGTTCAATTAACTATCAAGTGGGAGTCCAAGAGTCGTGATTCATAGGGTGAGGCGAGAAAGGCGAAGGACAGGAGAGAGAGAGAGAGAGAGAGAGAGGGAGAGTGAGAGAGAGAAGAAGAAGGAGAAGGGGAGTGACAAATCGACCAATCAGTCGCGATGATGAAGTTCTCCGTCTTACCCGGCCCTCCTTAAGGTCTCCCTTTGCGATTCCATTCACTACGCCCCTGTCCCTGAGCCCCGTGGACCGACCTGACCCAGGGGCGGTTAAGAAAATCTTCAGGGAAGTTTTCAAGGAACAATCACCCTCGAATATCATTCGCTCGATTAGCTCGACTCCGTAGATCGGCCGGCAAAAAACCTGGCCGTAGTTTATCTAAGTAGTTCCGGAAACAGAGGTTAAAAGGGACCAGGGAAAGGATAAACCCTCGAGGATAGTTTACTGTGTCTATAGAACGGTATGAAACCGTATTGGGACCCATACGTAATCATCGGGACAATACCGAGCCGAGACTATCGGTTCTAGTCCACGAATTATTGCTCCGGAATGGTATCCGGTGTGTGAATCGCAAAAATAATCGATGAGGTTCACCATTACTTACTACTATTTGGTTGCTATTAAGGTAACTGTAGATTATGGGACACCGCGATATCTCGGTTACTATTCCGTACTTGAATTTTGAAGTTATAGTATAATAGAATAACGAAATAAATATAGATAATATAACGGGTGCTCTAATGATAGCACCCCTTACACACTCTCTTACTCCCTTACTTTCTCTCTCTCTCTCTCTCTCTCTCTCTCTCTCTCTCTCTCTCTCTCTCTCTCTCTCTCTCTCTCTCTCTCGGTACGTGTATCTGCCGCGCAGCGAAAGGATTTTCGTCGTTTCATGGTGCGAAAAGATCTTTCTCGTGTCCATATTAAAAGTGACAGGTGGTCACGCAAGTAATGCGGGTTTGTCTGACGGATTTCGGTACACCTTGATAGAAGTCCGACGATAAAGTCTGGATCGTAAAACCGCGAACGAGCAGATTTATCGTGATGGCTTGCAGAAATGAAGAAAGTTAATGGAGGCAATAGGAACGCTCGTAACAATGCCGGTCGTGGGAGCAACAATACAGAATTAATATTGGATATTCGATTAGAGGAGGACTGCATGCGAGGATATTTTACAATCGAATTTGAGGGGCAGCTGTGGGGAGGACTCTACGCGTCGCGTCGGTAGGAAAGAGGACAGCTAGAATAATAGCTCCTTATATTATCCCGACTACGTTACACCGAGGCATAAGAACCTTCGCGAAGTCGAAATTTTATTTTGATCACTTCCGGCGGAAATGAACCCTTAAACTTCGTATCACCTTACAAATTCTTCTTCTATTTTTTTCTCCGCTTTTTTCTTGCGGAAAGTTGGGAAAATGATGATTTCACTGAACCGTAAATTTATATTTTTATTGGAAAATCTGGGGAAATAAGTTTATCTGAGGAAAGTAAATCTGAGGAATAAATTGGAAATTAAACTATGTTTGATGATATCACAGTAATTGCATTTTATAATTTTTCTGAAATTTTTTAATAATTATTATAATACAAGGAAATGTGTATTGATATTCATAAAACTGACTTGTATTATTATTTTATTTTTGATTAAAAAAATTTTCTACTTAATGAAAGAAGTTGTTCCTTATTTATAAAATGAAAGAACTTTTTTGAAGTAAAATAATCTACGAAAATGGGACATTGGATTAATATGTATAGAGTAATTGTTGTACTACTATGTTCAATGTGTCGTTTAGAATGGGCTCGGAAAATTCTGTAAAACAGAAACGCTTTTAATGTATCCCATTGGTGCCGTCGTTTTATGTAATTATTTGGTTTTATTTATTCGAATGATTTCCGTGTCACGGTTCTTCCAATCGATCGCGTGTTCACTGTTTTATACCATATTTATACGAGGTTACGACACACAATTATGCTATATGTTAAAACATTGAATTATTAATATACATACTCGCTTAATGTAAACGATAAATATTTCATTCAGCATTTTGAGCAGGAACTACTCTGTAAACGTGTCCATAAATCAATATTGGGGAAGGTGTACACGTGCATGACATTTCTGTCTGCAATGGACCACGGGAAAAATACTTTTATAGATGTAACAGTAATTTCTATTGTTACAAGTGACAATGAATGAACCGGAAAATTTTTTACGAAGCAATTTTCTTTCTTCGTTGTAAGTTGACACGTACTGTTCTAATTCTTGTAGTAAAATTTACTTTTCAACGGAGATATTTAACAATTAAGACAAGATTATTGACAGAATTTTGCTCAACGATCGTAGATTATGAAAATTGCCATTAATGTAAAAAATGTGTATTAGAATCGCGAAAGTGTACAAACTCGATGCTTCTTGTACCATATAGTACGTCACGTCCCCTTAAGTATGGCCCTCATATCGTTAGGCAAAAGTTGGAGTGCGCGCCTGAACTTTCAGTCTGACATAAAGTTCCGGGGCTTGTGTATGTGTGCGCGAACATGTGTACACGGAGACTCGAATGGTGTAAGTAAACTTTAGACGTTCGAATGACGTTTCGACTCAAGATAACTCCAAGATTTTTCCACCGATTTGCGGATCATACTTTCCAGCTACATCTCCAGGACATTTGAAGTTTCAGTACGAATTCTGCCGAATTCAGTATAATTTTCAGTTGTATCCAAATAAATTATATGATACACTTTCTTAAACCTCGCATGGTCTTCAAGAATAATTGCAAGAAATACTGTCATATAGGATACATAACGAATAAATACACTCGATGTCGTATCGAGAAAATGACCCACCTTCCCATTCTACGACGCTGTTCCCCCACTCTTCCGTCACGGCTCGGTCACGTGACTAATCCGGTGCTGACAGAGAGAGAGAGAGAGAAAGAGAGAGGGTAACATTTTCCCCTGAATTCAAGTCAATTGAGCGATTCTGTACAGAAAAAGATTCATTAAAATCATAGTTTTTATATTTAATTTTTCTTGATTTTAATGAATCAATAATGAATAAGTTTCTCGATTTGACGGCGATAATAGAGAATAAAGGAGGCCGTAACGAAAGTATAAAATAGCTTCGAGCGCGAAGGGTTAATTTGGTAGAGCAGCGTATAACGAGGGGTTCAAAGATTCACGCTGAAGACTGACCACCTCTGATCTCTCTCCAGCTATTTCGAACTTTTTAATAGAGTGTCGCAACATGGAAGGGGAAACTTGCGGAATGGCATAACGATCCTTTCCTCCTCCCCCGTTTTTCGTCTCTTTCTGATCTTTTTCTGCTCGCCTGGTAGAGCATTCCACTCCCCTCCCCCGCCTTTCTTCGTTAGCAGGGGCTCCGTGCCTCATCTTTACAAGTTACTCTTTCTCTTTTCCCGGCTCCGGTCTGTTCTTCGACACAGTTTTTTCTTGCTCGCAACACCCTTCCGCCCGGAGTTTTCCTGCATAAACAGCAGGTCATTAACTAGCACTATGGCGGAAGATCGTATCTGCCTTATCTCGTCGAGACTCTCTCTCTCTCTCTTCCTCTCGGCGACACGGCAGCCGAGCACTCGAGGCATGAAAATGATTCGTCCGCTTCCTTCCCTTCGGATAAGACGATCCTCGAACGCGTTATTAGTTTGTTGCGAAGCGTTTCGGATCAGCCTGATGGGCAACGGAGGTGTTAACACGCGACACCGTATAAATGCTTCCGTGATTGATGCGCGGTTAGAAGAAGGATTAGCCGCGCACTGCAGCGCCCGGATCAGGTTCGGTATACAAGATCTAAACTATTGTCGCGAACCGGCCCCCGCTGTCATACCGCAAAGCTTACGCCGAGCTTCCACCTATTGACGAGTACAAAAGTTCATGCCCAATTTCACGATAAATTGCAGACCGTCGCAAGTTCGAAGTGTACAGTTTTATCGATCAATTATACAGACTCCAGTAACATGACCACACTCAAATAACTCGTTAGTTAGTTGTTGCACGAATAAGTTTTCAAGTGTTCCATGGTTTCCAGGCGGACAATGCTGGTAATCTGTTTTTTTTTTTTACCTTTACCTGCATGACTGGATTATATGAAAATGAAGAGCTTTTTTAAGTGTTTCTGGAATTATTGCATTTTTTATGGGCAATGATTTTTCACAATGCTTACCGAACTCGTCTCGATATCCGCTAAAAGAGAGGCGTGTAAAATTGTTTACTTGTAAAAAACTTATGGTGACCTTGAAAATTCCTGTAAAATGACAAACAATATATATTCGTCTTAAAACTCTCTCTAAAAATCTCTATTCGATAAAAAAATTTTCGGTCGGCTAATAACTGAGTAATCTAAACCGATGACGTGATTCACTATGTATACGCAGAAAGTAGAATTGCTTGGCCATGATCAGACGCGTCGGACAATTCCCATCTAATAAAATCAAACTCGATTTTCTCGAAAAGGAAGCTGCATATTTAAATGAAAAAATTTTGTTTTACACAGTACCGCACATTTTTTCGTAGCACTTACGACGAAAAAATTTCATAAAAAAATTTTTTAAATGTATCAATTTCTTATAGTTTTCGTTTAAAAGTCACAAATAAAAGTTATTAATTTTGATGCACATATGTCTATCATAATTATATTATTTATTTTTGTATGAAATTCGCTTTACGACCGTGATAAGCCGAGAAGTGAGTGTACTTTTTTAAAATATTTTTTATAAGGAATCATCTCGTATATAGATTGCACTATTTATTTATTATCACTATAATTATTCGCAACGCTGCCTTCGAAATCTGGAGAACTGACTGTCAGCGGTACCTCGGGGCCGCCATCAACAAACCATTGGTATGGATCGGTATTGGCCTCGGCGGAGACGAGAACTCGCTGAAACTTCGTTGAAGTCGTTCCTGGTACTTAGTATCAGATAGAATTTGTTCCGCGTAACTTCTTTATACCGGCTGCGCGCATTAACTCCGACTATTCCTCCGGTACTGTTCTTATCCGAGTTGAGACACTAATTAAAAATACATTTAGGTCAGGCGAATACATTAAAGTCGTACAGTTGAACGTTTTCTTATAGCAGTCGTTTTGAAACTTTTAAATATGCATTAAATATTTATTAACGCGACGGGATTCCCGTTAGGTCAACGAGAGAAATATTTTACAAGCGTTTTATGATAATTGCGCGTGGAACTCCCTAAGCTCGCGAGGGATAAGCGAAAAGCGCTCCGGTCCGGACTCAGAAAAATATCTTTCCACCACGCGAGAATGTAAGACTATATTGGAAAAACTTGCACAATTCACGGTCTTTTGTAGCAGCAATTTTATAATCTTTTTGGAGATATTTCGTAATTTCTCGTTTTGTGCATTGCAAATCTATAAAAATTGGACTGCGAATTTGTATACATTTATGAGAAAAATGTGTAGGAGAGGCGCAAACCAGTTAGAAAAATTTTATTATGTAATTTTTAAGCTACTAAATCTGTAAAAAAATTAGATAAGTATCCATTTTGCTCCGGTTTGTTGGAATCGAAGTAATTATTCGCAAACATACGCAATAACGATTAGCTGATTGTAAATAATCTACAACATCGGATAAATTAATTCTAAATTTAATTCAAGAGTCAATTAAAATTATAAACTTTTCCAATTGCTTTCGTCTGACGTCTTGCTAATTAATTTTTCATTTAGACGACGAATGCTCATTAGCATGTTAAAATTTTCATCGCTTTCGGGAGTTACATTTACTAGCCAATGGCAACGCGAGAGTAATTCATGTTCAGCCTACGATTATTGCTCGTATAATTTGTAGAGTTCTACTTTGAAGTGGACACAGACCTAAGGGACACGTTTCAGAGTTAGTCCCCTTTGAACAGCCAGCGTTACAGCTACAGTGTCGTACAAAATTGTAACATCGATCTCGTTTCGAATAGTGACTAACTTTTCCTCCAGTCGTGTCGAACAGGAAACCAATCAATAGGAGCCATTCATAATTACAGCGTAACATTACATAAACAACCCATGTCCCAGGTATTTTTTCTCAGTCAAATCGATTGAAATTTTCTAGAAGAAGTGTAATTTTTTAACAGTCTTTTCGATGTTCGCTGACACATTAACGAACGTCCGTGAAACGTGAAAAACTTGTGATTTTTAAATATTTGAAAATTATTCGATGCACGGACATTTCTGCGGCTGACTGTACGCAATATCATCGACCAGCAACGCGTGGCAGGGTGCGTTAATAATATCTCGCTAATGACGATTCAAATGCGTTTCGCGATGTTCCCGACTATAGCGCTTCATTTCGCTGTTCACGGTATCCAGGCAGTTTGCGAACAAGACAGGTTTTTTTGTCGGAAGCAATTGAGACGTAAACACAAGGTTGACGTCGCGACGGCATTATGTCGATTTTCGCTTGCTGCGGACGATTCGATCCGTCGACGACGATGACGTTGATCGCGCTGGATGCCGCATGTTCGCTGTTTTATATGTATATTTAATGACGGTGCAATTTGACGCGCTCGGTATACCATCGCATCTTGCTGTTTTTCCCTTGAACGCGTAGTCAGACGAAATCTACTGAAAATACGGTTGATTGCGCGACAGAGATGATTGCACGGCGATGACAGTCGCGAGACGACGCGACGCGAACGTGATGACGGTGGCGCGGCGATTCGAATCGAGAACCATGCCGGTATTTTAACGAATCATCTTTCTCCCGCGTTTCATCGCAAATGTCTTTTCCTATTTTTAGTTTAAAAAAATCTCGACAGATATTTACACGTACACGGTGTAAAGAAACTATGTGTCGCGGCTACCATTGGATTTTAAAGTCAAAAAGTCAACAATTTTTTTTAATTGCATCTTATTTTACCCGTCGCGAGAGTCAAAAGTGCAGAATGAACCGTGGGTCGATACTCAACCTGTTCTTGAACCATGGTTCGCAAGTCAAGAAAAAATTGTTGGACTTTTGACCTTAAAATTCAAGGTCAAGGTGAATTTTGCGGCACCTTCCTTGGTTCAGTTTCAGCCAAATCGAGGGTGTAGAAAAATCCTATGGTAGCCGCGACATATAATTTCTTTACACCCTGTACAGTGGATCGCAGTGATATTCAGATATTTTTAGAATAACCTAAATAATGCACCACAGGACTTATATTTTTTAGAAAGCTTAAAAAATTAAATTAATACTAAATCTACCGAGCTACTATGTGTTGCCTTATAAAAATGGCACAATCGAATTTGTTTGGATTTTGTGCGATTTTTATTACAATGTGTGCTTAAATGTAAAATCGTGTCGAATCATTTCCAACGGAAGTATTCTTATAAATTCAATAATTGTAAAGTACAAAATCTAGAAACAGTCGTGTGACTTGACAAAAATTTTGGGGAAATATTACAATAATATTTTCTCTCAAAAATTTATTCTTGTATACTAAAAAGTTGCAATCTTTCAAGATTTCAGTAAGTAAGAATTTGTAGAAATGAATATAAAGCGAGAAATGAATTCGCATGCCCAGAAACACATGTTGTAGGACCCACTGAACTGAGAAGCAACTAATGTAAAACAGTGTGCCATAAGATACTCCGGCACGTTTGACTTTCCACTCGCATTGTTCAATGAATCACGAACTGTGGCCTCATAATGCCTGGCATAGTTCATTTGAATAAAGCTGACACACCAGGGAATAGAAATAGAGAGGAGGCAGCCTATAATACTACTCACAATTGGGCAACTATCTCCCTGACCATCTAAAATATTTAGAGTTTACTATAACGTACAAGTTCTACCTGGTGCAGGGGCCATCTGCAGTAGTAGCGCGAAACGTGGAGTATTTGTATTATAGAAACGATGAGCGAACGGTATCCCGCAACTATTGAATATGACCTAAAATATTGAATGAGATTTAATAAACATTGTGTGCGATCACTTCCCATTGATTCTGCAGAAGTTTCATAAATGTTGGTAACTCGAGACGTATGCTGGTTCGTTATTGTGTGAGCAAATGATGCAGTTGCTTGCGATACCCTTTGTGAAGCTTTCTGTGGCGAATTCTCGATATTCGCATTTCTCATTTGTATTGAATTCTGGTAATCAGGCACGCTTTCATGGTAATTTTGCCTGATATTTCTCGTTCGGCTAATTAGCCAATGTGGTCTTCTTCATCGAAAGACTTTGAGGTCTTAGCACTTTGCGACTTATTTTGTTTATAATTGCCTCCGGCTTGGTAGGAATATTTATTCAAAGAAATTTAAACGTTAAATGCTTCATAGAGTATAATCATATTTTTTTCTACTTAATTATTATTAGGATGCGGATCTTTATGAGTATATGGCTTCTGGAAAAAATGCTAGAATATAACATTCGACAGATTTTAGTACGATTTTGATTTGTTTCAGATCTACGAAGGCTACCATCACTGAAAATAATATTTTATTTGGTTTCCTCCCTTAAAATTCCTATAGAACGTTGCAAATTGAATACACATCCGGAGTATAATTATAAGTATTGAATATTTATTTTCTAAAAGTACAGTAATTCATCGATAATTGTCTATACCACGGTTCTGGCCAAAGACAATTATCCAGAAGAGATACTATTCTTTGACATTTGCCGAACGTACAACAGGACACCGAAGCTCGAGAGGCCTCGGTCGCCGAGCAGTGAAATCCGATACCGGGTCGGATGTATCGGTGTGAATCACTACTAATCCAATGACAAACCTTCTTTATTTTTTATTATTTTTTATGGAACATTCACCAATATATTCGTAGCATTTTTCTAATGAAAATGATACCAAATATGATATAATTCCGATGATATTTACCCGTGTAAGATTCGCGAATTGTCCCGGTCAAGAGAACCGACATGTATTATAAATGACCATATACATATCTGTATATGATCCGAAATATATCGTGTTTGGTATCATTTTGATCAGAAAAATGCCACAAATATATTGACGAAAGTCTCGTAAAAAAATAAGTAATAATAAAAAAGTTTTTTTATTGGCATTACTTTGTGAGGACACGCGGGCCTTTGAACTATGCCGGCGACTGCGACTATCCGCGTCTCTTTCTTTCCCATACGCTGTCCTTCCTTGCATCCGAAACTTTCATCGTCCATTACACGGATAAATATCATCGGAATTATTTCATATTTGGTATCATTTTCATTAGAAAAATGCCACGAATATATTGGTGAAAGTTGCATAAAAAATAAAGAAGTTTTGTCATTGGATTAGTAGTGGTCTCCTGGTCTCACACCGATATACCCGATCCAGTATCGGGTTACATTGCTCGGCGGCCGAGGCCTACTAAGTTTCATGGCCCCTCACGGGGTATGCCCCTCAGTAGAATGGGTAGGCGACCAGACAATTATCGTTTAGATATTGTAGACAATTATCCATGAATTACTGTATATAAAATTGATACAGCAATAGATAAAATTTCACATAAATCCACTTGTCAAAAACACCTTCGTACACTTGTTCCCTCTCGAATCGTTCGAAATTTTTTACTTTGGTATCGGGAAAAGAAACAAATTATTATCTGAAGTCTCCGACTATTATTTGAAGCTTCCCGCTATTGTTCGAAGCGTCAACTTTCGGAATCCGCTATTATCAAAGATCTGATGACATAGTAAAATCCTGTGTACACAAAGCTGGGACTTCGGAAACTATTTTAACTCCAAGACAATCTACCGCTTCCCGCTCGATTTCTATCGTCTTCAACTTTCCCTTGCTTCCTGTACACCTCAATTCTCTGGTAATGGGCTACCAATAAATTACCTTTTGTCTTAGGATTAGTAATTCTCCGATAGTACGGGATCGTGGATGTTCGCCGCAGAATCAGAAGTATCTTCCGAAGGTGATAGCTTTTGTTAGCAACGGTTCGCGGACATTTATCATACGGAAAGCTGGTTTGCGCGCGAGGCAACTAAAACGGAAATTATCTGTTTACGGGATATAAAAAATGGTCTTTAAAAAACATTAATTTAAGCGTAAAGAAAACATTGATCGAATGAAACATCCTCTAGTGAAGATTTTATGCATTTATAAGATTCTTGATCACTGAAAAGTTACCAAGAAAAAATATTTAAGAAAATGAGGTACAACAATTTTAAAATAAAATTTGATTTCATATAAACATTTATAACAGTATAGAAATAATTAAACAGTATAGAAATAATAATTGAAATTGTACTACATACAACTATTGACACTATGTTGAAATTAATATTGTCATAATAAGTAACAATTTACTGCATCTACGTAAGCAGAAAATACAATACTAGTTCCACCGTTGTTATTTAAATACAGGGTGTCTCAAAACTCTTTCAACATCCTGAAATGGGCGGTTCCTGAGGTAATTTGAAGCGACATTTTTCTTTTGCAAAATGTTCGCCGGTGCTTCGTTTAGGAGTTATCAAAAAAAAAAACACGGACCAATCAGGGCGCAGCTAAAGTGGAAACGAAAAGGAAAATGTCGCTTCGTTGAGACACCCTGTATAATAAATTAGCAAATTATGAATCTCACATATTCTAACTGTACAAAAAAATGTATTGTGAAAAAATTAATACATCTTCGATCAGAGTGTTCATTGGTCCTTGGAAAATAAAATTCGGGTTCCCGTCGTAAGAGTCAAATTTCGTTGCACTCTTTCGCCGATCATTAAACTGCAACTCTCGCAACGACCGATAATGAACATTCGAAATTGCATAATGGATTTATCGCGCGACACGGGGAAAGGTTGATAAATTTTTCAACCGAATTTAAGGCCTCTTGTCCGCGGCGCGGATCGCGGGCGTTTCTGGCTTGAAATATTTAAGTGAAATTACGTTGGCCGTCGCATTACCATAAATATTGTTTACAGAATTAGGTATGCATAACACGTAAAGGATTAGGTTTCCCGAAGCTCCTGTATGCAAATCACAGGCTCGGGTGCGCCGGGGCTGATGTACAAAATTCTCGTCGAACACGCAAAGCTCGAGGGGCGGGGGTGTGGGGGCGGAGCAGGAGCCAAACGATCTAAATCACACTGTCTGCCAATACGGAGAGCATACCTTTGTCCCGTCAAAGGGTATCAACAAAGTAGAAGTTGCCCGGCCGTGCGGCGGGCGGTACAGATTTTATGGAAGTAGGTGTACGAATCGAGTTCCCGTCTATCCGCGCTCCTTTGTTCCCCTTGGAAAATGGGCCGCAAGAATTTTACACGCAGTTCCAGCTCACGTATTCTCCCGGAAAGTTCTCCGCGCGAAAGTTATCGAGGTCGATTCGAGCTATTGCCTACCGTCGTTCTTCCATACTTTCTGGATCCGGCTGAAAATTAATAGCCCTTCCAATCGGTAAATTGCGATGGAACAGCCGAAACAAACTTCTTCTGTTGTAGCAAAACGGGCACGTCGCCTGGACGGAGACGCATACGCTTATAATTTTTCTTTCGCCGCGGCGATAAGAAATTACGGTGAACAAATCTTGAACAGACTTTCCGAAATATATTCAGTTTTTACAAAATCGTTGCACAAATTGTACAGTGTATGAAAACCAATAGAATGTAATGTCTATTAATGTCACCTAATTGTTCGTCGCGTTGTCTTCCTTTGTCGCAGCATTCGATTTTCCACCAAGAATTTATTTAGTACCAAATAATTGAGGCCTTTTCCTTTCGGAAATATATTAGGTTTTTCAAAACCATAAACTCGCAACACAAATAATTGTATTGAAAGCCAGTAGAATATACAGTGCATTAATTGTTCTTTGCGTTCTTTGTCTTTCTTTAGCGCAGCTAGGTTGTATTCAATTTTGCATCAAGGATTTATTTAGGACCAAATATTTAATCCAAAGGCATTTCCTTTTCGGGAGTATATTAGGCTTTTCAAAACTACCAACTTGTAACTTAAATAAGTGTACAGTGTATGAAAACCAGTAAAATATACAGTATATTAAGGTCACTTAATAGTTAATCGCGTTATTTATACTGTAACAAGCTCTTAATATAGCAAAGTATAGCAAATATAGTATACGTATAGAATACTATTCGACGAGGCATATGTTGTGGCAATACGAGTGGAACTGCAGACGATCCTAAGCGCAAACCGACCCGCTTCTAAGTACAATTGCAATTAATTATGTAGATTAAAGTACCTGACACAATTTGCATCCATTCTTCGCGAAACTTTCATAGAGTTAATGGACCATGTAATCATTAGCTTTGAGTTTGCCGTTTCCGTGTGTTCGACCGAGCACTGATTAAAAGAAGGTGAAGCGAGCGGTGAGGGGTGGGGTGGGGGGATATCGAGTCGATTGAAATGGGAAACAGTAATTATGCTGTGTGATCAAGATCAATAACAGTTGCGAAGCTGTTTTCAATGGTTTCAACTTCGGGAACGGTTCAAGCTTCAATTGACCCAGCGACCAACTTGACGCCCTCGTGGAAGATGAAACGAGGAAAGGCGTGGGAGGAGATGGTGCTCGTGATTCGAAAATCTAACCACATTAAGTGCCAATAAGTATCCCGGTAAGTGTCCGTCGAGGAACCTCCTGAGCTATTGACTTTGCGAGAAAGTACGACAAATATTTTATTCGGTGCTGATCGGAAAATGTTGGAAAGAAAGCGACCAGTTGTCAGACCGTTTTAATAATTCTACTACCGTATTTTATAAATAAGATGACACGCTGCTATAATAATCACTGAAATAGAAATTTTGCTTTAGTGTACCAGATAATAAAAATGCAAAAAAAGGAATTGTAAATATATATTTATAAAACAAAAAGGTATATGTTGCATTCAGAATATACTTTTCGTTATTTTATTAAAACGATTGTTATATGGACGATTTTGCATTGGAATGCAATTCATACATTAATGTTTCAAGTATTGAAAAGTACATCATAATAGGAATGGAAGAAATATATATAAATAAATAAATATATAAATAAATAAATATATAAATAAATATATAAATAAATAGATATATATGTATAAATTATAGAACAAAAAAGTATATGTTGTATTCAGAATATATTGAAGTTTTCGTTTCACGAGTTCTTCGTATTTTCTCTTTATTCGAACGTGGTTTTACGAAAAATTTTAAAACGGAGACACATGGACGAGAAAATGAGGGTTACATTAATCTCGCACTATATCTAAAGTAACCGTGCGCGTTCCCGATAGTTCGTGATGCGGTGAGTTTGTGCGGTTACTGTCGTTAATTCATCTTCATTCTATTTCCAGTGGATTAGCTACGGCACAATCAGACAAGTTGTCGGAGTAATCAGTGCGTCGTATAAGGGAAACGACGTCACACCGATCCGAGCGCCGTGGTTCGACGGTTAATTAAATCATCTTTAAATTTCTTCGGGCGCCCGGCCGCATCTGGCTGGCGTAAAATCCTGATTACAGGATAATAGATGATCGGGAACTACCGTAGCGTAATGGCTCGACCGATAACGAAGTGGTGACAGTTGATTAGTATAATTAAATCGCAGCTGTGGTTACGTGAGTATTGTGTGCGTAAACTATGACCGCGCTACCCTACGATTATGTGACATATAATACACCGCCGACGACGACGATACCTAATACATGTATTATAAACTTCCAATAAGTGTGCTGTGATTATGCGGTCGCGGCTGATTGTGTGATCAATAGTTCCCTATTAATTAGTAATTATGGCTTTTTGTGTGATGGTAGTTCTCGATTACGAAATCGTGAACACTATAGACTGCGGATATTTATACAAACTAAAAATTGTCTGCACTAAATGCAAGATACAGGAGATACATAAACATTTATATCGATATGATATATTTATTAATGATAATCTTTTTAATATTTATTAATCTTTATATGTTCACAAAAGATTGTATTATAAGCTAATATCTATTGCTTGAAACAAACAGGTATTAAATAGAAATATATTTTTTAATTATTTTAATAAGCAAAGAATAATATAAGATTCCTTTTAAATTCTTGAAATGTTTTTAACAGTCTACTTATTCCTAAGGACTTCAACGATGATCTCGACGTCGCGTCGGCTGTGTTGCCCCTTCAATGAAAACCTTTTATGGGGATGGTGGATCATCCACCCCATGTTCGAAGCATGTCATCAGAGGGTTGCACCGCCCTCTGTGTAGTCAGGCAAGACCTACACAGCTCCAGAGCTCGGATTTAAGATCCATACACACATTGCACGATATGAGATTTAGTATTTAAGCCTAGGAGCGTGCCTAGAACCTCCGTGTCATTCATAATTCACGATATCTCAGAAAAGGCTTTTTGCAGCAAGAAACGAGTGTCTTGCATATTTCATTGATGCTATAGGCGGTTCACGCGACTTGACAGCGACAACTGCACACGACGCGATAGAATTTGCATGACACTTTTACTGTTACAAGTTAAAAGCTGCGGTTACAAGCTACAAGCTACAAGCTACAAGCACCAAGCTGCAATCTACAAGCTACGATACAAGCTACAAGCTACACGCTGTAAGCAACAAGCTACAAGCTGAAACCTACCAGCTCCAACTCACAAATTACAAACAATTAAATTGAATTATCCGGCTGCCATTTTATCGTCGGAACTTACTCTGCTCAATTGTTTCACCACGAATTCTCTCTCTCTCTCTCTCTCTCTCTCTTTCATTTGCATTCCTGTAACGTTTCTTTGCGACGCGACTCAGCTTATCGTTATTACGAAGTCTGATTTACAAACGAGTCTTCATGCAAATTTTTGTTTTCGAACAGTAATTTATGGGACCGAGAGTTGGCGAAACCTGATGTACCGCAACAAATATTGCTGCCGGATGGTGATGAATATTAAGCCTACGATTAACAATATTTATGGCAAAAATGAGACTATATCAAAGAAGTAAAAACATTTAAAGTGTGTATTGAAATTAACGTTGCAAATTTTGCATAAAATTACGAAGATATAAATGTACGTTAATAGTAATTTTTTAGTAAAGTTTCTCTTTGTCAAGATATTTCTTGTTGTCGATCTACTGGTATCACGTTTGGACTCGTTTTTATAAAACAGAGATTGTTTATTGATGTAGAATGTTTTCATAACTGTACTGGGAGAGGCACTAAAATTTAATTATCTTTGGTACATGATTCAGCGTCCGTATTTGCATCGTTGCCTTCGGCTGCTGAATGCTGTTCATAGTTCGCGGAAGATTTCTCGCTGAGAAACTAAACTTGCTATTGCCGGGTAGTAGACACTGGACCTGAACATGTCGCACTAATTCGGACCGTAGTGCATATTGCGTGACTTCGTACGACAATGTTAGAGGAGGCCTCTTTAGCAACAATTTTAATCAACGTCGGAATATATTGGGGAGCGATCAATACGATTGAAAAATTGAGTGATTATTCCTTGCGAGAACCAAGAATTTCCATTGTTTCGCAGTTGTTTTTCTACTACAATATTCTACATCTCTGAAAACATCTGACAATAAAAAATAGATTTTACAAAAATTGACTGAATTTACCTGAAAGTGACACGAAATGTTCGAAAGTTTAACATAACAAAGCGAAATACTCGTGTTTTCGTACGAATATTCTACAAAGAATATTTTCATACCGAAATTATTTTATATGTACACAATGTTCGATAAAATATATATTTAACCTCGTATATTAAAGCCAACATTAAAATGCATTTATATATGTTAACGAGAGAACCTGCAACTACTGAAATGAAAATTAAATTTGATATTTATTATGAACTACATTATTTTTTATATAAATTGAAGAAGATATTTTTAGATTAATGTGTAATAATTTAAAGCATTAAATGAAAATAATTTAATAATTTAAAGCATTAAATTTAATCATTTAAAGCATTAAATGAAAATAATTTAATAATTGAAAGCATTAAATTTAATCATTTAAAGCATTAAATGAAAATAATTTAATAATTGAAAGCATTAAATGAAAATAATTTAATAATTTAAAGTATTAAATGAATATAATGTAACAATACAAAGCAGGCTTGTTGCGCCCAATCGCCAATAGAAGAGGAAGGTAGAGTGTGGAGACAAGACTTAATCTCATCATTTAATTGTTCCTCGCGTTCTTTATACAGTAACTATAGCATAGCTCTTAATATAGCAAATGAAGTATGCGTATAAAATATAGTATTCGATGAGGCATACGTTGAACAATGCGAGTGGAACTTTACGCCTGAAAAATGCAAAAGTATCTAGCGATTGTGACTACTGAGGAGTCTCAACTTTGCATTATCGTGAAATGATTTGAGGCCTCATGGATCCTTGCAACCTCGTGTACGTATATGTGGATCTAGGGCTGTGTGAGTGTACCACCACATTCACGACGACGATCAGAACGCACCCTTTATAGACATGTTGAACAGCTCTGGTTTAGGTAGTGGGAGAACGGACTGATCGATGGTGGGGGCCGTCGACGAAGAAGTTGGGCAGCCCTGTATTAAAGTATTAACGCGTGACATTGGCGGAACGACGACAACACACCCCCACATTTATTACCGTTCCCTTGTTCGATGTAAACGAAATTTCTGACACTTCCACTTTCTCGAGAGGGCCTTTCGCGTCGCCACTTTCATTGCGCTTTCTACTCGCCAGATATTTCCGTCTTCAACTATTCTTCAAGTGGAAGCGGTCTTTTCATCTCCTCCTCGTCCAGTTTCCTTTTCAAAATTGTGTTTGCCTTCTCGCGTTCCTTGTCCGCCAGTTTCGAATTTGGTTATTCGTCGGGGAAAAAAGCGGACAAAAATTTTTCCCGTTAAACTCGCTAAGAAAATATCGAACGCGTCCGATGCAGTTCGTACTGTAATTCCACTTCTAAACAAAATAATTCATTGCAGACGTGTGAGATCGATGCTATTACTACCACCCAATATCGTGCACGTCAGCGCGAAACAAAACCAAAACAGCTAGACTTTTATCGACAATGTTCAACTGGTTTTATACTGCATGTTTTAGAGAAAGGCGTAAATGTTTAAATACCCGTGCGCAAAGATTTTTATAGCTGATGAAATCTGAATGTACGAAAAAGCCACGGTGAATTACGAGCGTGGGAGGGGAAAATTTAAACGATCCCCCGTTCTGAGGCGATGGTTTCTTCTATGCATTTTATATACTCTTTCTAGTTACGAAAGTACGAACGCAGAAGTTGACGTACTAGAAAGGTAGTAGACCTCCCGTAATCGTGATATACAAACTCTTGAGCGATCAACCATGACAGATAACCCCATTTCATCCAAGCAGCAAGTATCTCCCTCGCTCCATCGTCACTTTGATCTCACTAACGAGGAACTGACACGAACGACCTGGTGTACTCTTATTTTCAAAGCCGCGCGTGCACTCACGGCACTCGCGAAAGCGGCAGCGTGAAGAATTCAAAATTGTACTGGACAGGTATAAAGTGTACTTGTTTGTAATCCCGTGCAACATTCGCCATTGCACGCGGTCTTCGCCCCTTTCGCCTGGTTAACCGAATCTCAAAGGGAACCGTAGGAGGGATCCCAATTTATTAATCTAATGCGTGCCGCGTTAATTAATTTTAAAAGTAATTACCGGCTCGTCAATTTAAGAAGATGGACAATTGATTGTTTCTGGTCGTTTATGTGTGCCGGGCAGCGGTGAGTTGGAATTTATCAATCTAATAATTGTTACGATAACTTAATCATGAAAGTAGTTAGAAACTCGAGAAGGAAGTAGATAATTAATTAGTTGTTTGTACAGCTTAGACCTCTAGAGGATTGAAATTTATTAATTTAATAATTGTTACGTTAATTTCATAGTAAATTAAGTGAATGAAGTGTTTCAGACATTCATGAAATTGTCTACATTGAAAACATTTTATTATTTCTTTCTGGTTTTAATTTTTTTTAGTCGAAGCACCGAGCATTTTCTACAATCACTTGAAAAATAGGACATGTTGATATACCCTTTTGTATCTCAAATCTAATACAAGACATCGAGGTGTGTAGTTCAATTTTAATAGAAACTAGGGAATAATTATAGAACGGTCCAATCAAAAGCCTAATTAAAAGTCATTATGACACGTCGCATCACGCTATTTCTGATCACCTGGCGGGTAAAATTGTCATTAAATGTGGATTCTATAAATTCTATGAATTCGACTGAGAGCTCATTTTAACCTTATAATTTAAGCTCGTTCTATTTTCCACGGCTATTACTACATTAAGAAAATTAATTTAAATCACTTAATTATTATTTAAGGTACGATTAAATTTAAGCTATTCCATGTACTAACATTAATTTCAAAGCAAACTCGTACATATAAAGTCAAGAGTACTTCTGGTTGAAAGTGGCACATTTAAGTAACTTCGAAACATGAAACTAAGAATTCGAAATAACAATTCTTTATTTCTTCTAATTCTCTAATCGTTTGTTCTCGCATTGAACGAAAATATTAATCCCGTTTTTACTCTTAATAATACCGATGTAAATGGAAGATTTGCTGAAAGCGTGGCTACGAACGTGTTATTTAATATTCGCGATAGAGCTAGCGGAGAACGGTAAATCAAAGCACACTGGCAAATGTTGACAGGAACGCAATTCCCGGAGGAATGGCAGTCAAAACTCAAAACACGTACCGCACGTCAATACCCGTTCCATTTCCCGTTGGCGCGATTAACCGTAAAATCTTTTTCCATATGCAGTTTTTCATTTCAACGGCAGGACTGTTCTAGACACTATAATTCAAAGGATAAGGATATAATCCGGATCCTTGGCAAAGTACAGACTATATACGATAGCACAAGGAGCCTGGAAGTTCCGTAAAATATCCCCTAGATTTTCGGGGAGCGGCTCTATTCACAGGTCGACAATGTACGCCCCGCTAATAAATTAGATATATAAGCCAGCACCTTTCGGCTCGTTTTTTCTTATTTATAACGTAATTATTCCGCGACTTCTGCCGGCCTAACTCACGATAAAACGCGGAAGATTTGTCCACCGTAGAAAGTCGTGTGTCGTCTACGAGGGAAACACCGTGCGAGTCCGCGCGACGAGAAGCGTAAACTGTCGAACGATTCCCTCCGACCCTCGGATTAGAGAGACTACAGCGAAGAAACCGCCTGGTTGTCAACAATATAAAACTTTACTGCTTTCATTATGGCCGATGATGCACGGACGATTCTGGCATCTAACGCTGGCGGTGTTTACAGCACCTGTAAAACAGCAATTGTTCCGTTGGACGCTAGTGTCTGTAAACATCGCGGGATTAAATACGTTATTCGAGAAATCTACATTTTTTCGTCTGTACAGCTTCATTATCACGAGGCTGCGTTGGGAGAATTATTTTCGGTTCGTTGCGGTTGCAGTTTTATTCAAGCTCTTTTTGCTTGAAATAGGAAATATTATATAAAGATAATGTAGGAAACTATTGAAGACTAAATCATTGCGGTAGTGAAGAAAATGGTGCGACAATTAATTGATTTTTCTACAATATGTCATATACGTTTAAAATCATTAGAATAGTAGAGATTACTTGATAATGTGTTGTGTGAATACAACATAATTATTGAATGCTATAGACGAAAGTACATGCGGTGTGTAATTACAGTAATTACAATTTATGAACACACTATGTACATGTGATAATAGACCCTGTGATTTTGCAAACTGCATTTGCATTACTGAAGAAATTCGATTGAAACATTTCCATTGTGATGATCGGACTGCGGATTTTTTGCGTTTATAACAAAAATGATTAGTTGCAATTTGAAACAGTAAGTAAGTTTTAGAAAATTGCAGAGTATCGATATATTGAATTTCACCTATTAAAATTATTAAAGCAAAATATAAATTTAAAAGTGGCTTGTGTTTCTCGCAACAAGCGCAGAAAATTTTGAGTTTCCTATGCTCGACCTATAAACTCGATTTTGTATTTATGCTAAAATCGATTTTATATCTACGTGTTTTCGTTTAACAGAAATTTTGTTCTCATTTTTGGTAAAAGATCCTGGAGCTACTTGGACACCTTAATTCAGAAGAATGCTATCGTTTTACCGTAAATAAAGATCAGCCTTTGCCTACTTGCATTCTACGATGTTTACGAAAACTTTTCTACAAAAGTGTGGATATCCATGCGAGCGTTCCGCGTTGGTGGCAGAAGATCCAGTATATTCCGAGAAGCGTGTTCCCATGCGGTCCGGGAGTAAAGGTAAGCCAATGACGTAACAGAAGCTCGGGGAGGTGTCCAGATCTAGGCGAAACGAAATACCAAGGCGATTTTGATCCGGAATCCAAGTGTGATCTTCGAGGGCAGCAGTTGTCTTCACCGCCAATCGCAATAACTTGCCAACACTTTGGCGAGCGCTCGTACGTTGCGCGGAATGCGGGGCTGTGGTGCACTTTGGAATCTAATATGGCGCTGACGAGGACGCTCTGTCCAATAAAATGTCGGCCGTGCATAAACAGTTGCACCAGCCTGGTCACGGTTATTGTCGGTTGCACGATCATTTGCCTCCTCTTCCACCTCCTCCTCCTCCTCCTCCTCCTCCTCCTACTGCTACTACTACCCCCATCACCCTCTCGCTGAACGTTTCGCAGGGATATGCACCTACCGACAGAAACACACAGCTCCCGGAGTCTTACACTTAAGTAATGAAACCAAATTATTCAAGCAGTCTGCTGAGAATGTTGAACTAAACTGAATTTATAACACGGGTCAGGCGACTTCGTCTGCTTTTAAGAATAATTAAGTTCGGCACGCATTAAGGACACCGAGCTGGATGTTTGCGTTCAAAATTTTCCCGTTTCTGAACACTTCGACCTTAGACCCAATATAATTAGCGGATCTTGAGCTGCGCTCGTACGAAACATCTGATCTGACCCATTGAACACATCAAAAATATTTATACAGGGTGGGTCATCTAACGTTTGCACCTGAAATATTTTTGTTGTTTTTAAAGATACATCAAATGTCTTCAGGGCAAAATTGAATGGTTCAATGGGGCTCATACGATGACATAACAATATTTGTTCTTTTTTTTAGATATCAAGGTCACCTCTATTTTTTAAACGGTACCATCCACTTTGAAACACTTTATCTGTGACCTCGAATGACCTCGAGTAATTATAGTCACTGAATTCCTAATGAAAGAGACTGTCATCGTGGGTGTTTAAAAAGGGGTGGTCCCGTTTAAAAAAAAATGAAGGTGACCTTCAGAATTCTTAAAAAAAAAGAAAATAACATAAATAAATATTTTTACGGTATCGTGTGAGCCCCACTGGACCATTCACCTTGTCCTTCAGACATTTTACGTGTCTTCGAAAACAGCAAAGATATTTGAGGTGCAAACGTTTGGTGACACCCTGTATAAATATATTTATGTTGCCCGTCGTGAATTACAATATTGATGTTCACTGTATCAATAATCCGCTGAACGAATAAAAAATGATTTTCTCATACAATTGTAATTAGTGGGTACAGTTGTATGAATATGTATAATATATATTAACGTTCCTAATTATTAGACGGGAACTCTATGCAAACTAGAATCTATTGCTTACATTAAATACGAATCAATAATTTGAATATGTCTAAAATAAGGTATTTTCCTAAATTCTTATTTTTACAGTTCTCTACTTGTCGAATAATTATGTTCGCTCTACACAGTATGTACTCAAATTCTCGTAGACGCAGTCACACAATTTAGAGGAAAAGTAAAAAATGCATTAATCTTTGATCTCCTAGGTACGTAATGCATTCATAAATCACGCTGTTTTACGTGCAGTTATAATTACCTTTCTTCCGTGAAAAATTGTCAAGCCATTATTTCTATAGTTCAGCGCCGTGACGGTATTAATCACTTGTTCTACATTATGAGATAGTGCAATTTAAAGTGTGAGATGTCCGACTGTGCACGCTTGTATCTCGTTACTTGCAAAAATGGCTGGTATTAAAGAATGAAATTTTTGAAAAATTTTTTCTACAACGATCTATACATAATTAATCCTAACAATGTGCATACATTTACTAAATACATACTTTCATTAGAAAAATTTTTTCATTATACGTATCTACAAATAAAACGAGCCCTCTGCTTACCAGCCAGCATCTACTATATTTTCGATAACTTCAAAAGTGCGAGTGTCTATGATTCCTTGCTGCTGGCAGATTTATTGTATCCTCAGAATCATCTTCTAGCCACAAGATGCGCAAAGTAAAGAGGAGGGTACTGGATAGTCAGAGGAAAGTGAAGCGAATGAATCGGTCCCGGTGGCTCGTTTTATGCTGATGACGGAGGAATGGTCGAGGCATAATCAAGCCGCAAATCTAAGCTCGCCTATCGCCGGGCAGCCGTCCCGAAACAAACGTCTGTCGTATAAATTACGATGATATCTGGTGGGCAACGGCGGCGTGCCACTCGAATCCTCGAGGACCATCCAAAAAGAGAAAGAGAGGAACAGGATTGAAGCGTTCGCCTAGTCATGATACTCGTTAACGCGTCCTTCGGCCGATTCGACGGTTTCCCTCCGTGGATTGTGGCCCTGTGGTCATGGTTGTGGCTCGACAGCGGTCCACCACGATTTATTTAATGAGCTTACGCGGATATTCTCAAGACCTACTTTTATCACCGACAGAATCGGCGAAAGGGACCTGCCGCCGATGACTCTATCATGCAAATGTCCCTATTCGCGACCACGCACGGCGCTACGAATCGCCAATTTACCTGGACAACATTCCAAATGGCCGATAATCCGGTTTTATTAATCCTCCCTAGAAAAGGACGAGTACCGCTTCAGCTTCCTTTGTCAAATTCCCAATGCCGAGTTGCAGTCGTTAGAAACTAGTTAGAATTTAAGAGCAATATTCTTATTACTTGTTAGAGTACATTTTTATTTCATCTGTATTTCTTATATTCGACTTAGTTAGGACATCTTTGTTTCATTTCTATTCTTCAAATATGAATCGGAAGATTTTTAATTCATTTCTGTTTTTTACATTTGACTCGGAACACTTTTATCTCATTTTAGTGTTTTACAATTTACTTGGAGCATTTCTATTTCATTTCTTTGTCTTAGATTTTATTTACAACATTTTTATTTCATTTCTGTTTTTCAGAATTCAGTTAGAACATTTTTATTTTACTTCTTTGTCTCACATTCGACTCAAAACATTTTTATTCCATTTCTGGGTTTTACAATTGAGTTAGAACATATTTTTTTCCTTCTTTGTTTCGTGCATTTCACTCAGAACATTTTTATTCCATTTTTCTTTCTTACAACAGTTTTGGAACGTATTTGTTATGCATTAAAATCCGCAGATTAATTATCGTTCGACGATAACATTCGGCTGATTCAATAAACAATACCAGCTACAAATCAATCGTTCCCTGTCATTCTCGACGGTGATCATTCGTGGTCGGCAAAAGGGTCATTTATCTTGGTCCGTTTTCCGTTCGAAGTAGCCCGAAGTCTGTTATTCTCTTCTTTTCTCATAAGGGGAATCGTACGCGTTCGCCATCATGACAGATTCAATGGGAAAAGGGATCGGAAGGAAGGGTGACTACTGATTGCAGTAGTTGGAGACCCTCGAAGCCTCTTCGCTAGCTATAATGATGCAATTAAAGCGATGTAATTTCGCTTATGCGCCGCAACGTAGGGCTAACTTACTTTTCTTCTACCCTCTCGACAGTTTCCAGCCTCTTGATTCTTTTCTCGAATTCTCGCCCTACGTAAACATTAATATTATTTGTTCTCCCAGCAATTTTTCACGGTGTCCCGGCTTTTTAATTAACAGGTTCGTCTGCCGGTGTCACGCATGCGTGATCAAGGCTGCATCGCGGGCCCTTAGCGCTTTTTTAATGACTGCGTCATTAATTGCTCTCCACTCAGGGAGACAACATATTCGTTAGGTACACTGACTACCCCGGTTCTGTGTGAATTTTGATACATTAATACCGAATTTATCGGCACAGGTCAACTGGTTTTATATTTCTATTGAATAATTCAATAAATCAGTCGGGAATAATTCAAAAATTTTTCTTATTCGAGCTTGCTTTGTAAGAAAAAATTGTAGATACAATCAATTTTGTCACTTCTTTGAGACGATTAAAATTAGTAATTATTAGACGATTAAAATTGTTTTAATTTTTGGTTTGTCTTAACTTTGAATACCAATTATTTTCACGAATGCAAGAGTCAGTATTTTAATTATGAGTGTTATAGATTTCGAATTTGCGAAGGCGTGAACAAAGTAATAAGATAACCGGGGAGGTGTAATTTGTTATAAAACAAAGGAGCTTATGGTACCACGCGATGATAAATTTTATCATGTTTCATTGCGGCAATAACTCCGCGCGAAGTCGTCTTATATTACGCATTTAAATTCGAAAAAGAACACTACGATAAGTAGAATCGGCGAGTAACGGACAGACAAGTTCGTTATTTAATGTGGTTTCGAGCGGCGAAACCAGTCACGAAGTATTTGAGGCGGTCAGGTTATACCTCCAATGGAAGAAAGAGGAGGGTAGAATCACGAACGGAGGCGTGAAGAATCAAATAAATTGCATCATCGTCTTATTAATCGTTTCATCCGGCAAATGTACTTGATTCGTTCTTATTGCTTCAAGGAAATTTGTACTTAGCAATCTTTCTGATTATACTACCGTCCCATAAAAAATTACTCGATCGAACAAATCAAGTGTCCATGACTGTAATTATGCATATTTTCAATGCGGAAAATATTTCCATTGACGACACAAAAGCAAATGCAAATAATAATTCATTCTATTTAAAAGTTAAAATAAATTTTATACTCACAGAAACACATGAATGCTTCATTGGGAAATTATTACGACGGACTGACTTTATTTATCGTATGTACGTGCTTATCACGTATCTAATAATGGCTGATTAGTTATATAACATATCCATCGTAAAACTGTAAGAAAAGACGACTGAATAAATCTTCGCTCAATTAAAGCGGAAAATTAAAACATTCAATTTTTCCATCAAGAGTTCCTTTCTGTAAACATTGAATTAAATTGTTTGCATCTGCAACTTTGCCTGTGCTGCCAATATGCAAACGTGCAATGTTGATTTATAAAAAGGGAAAATCCGATATTCAATTTTAAGAGATGCTGTATTTTATCCTTAAACAAGTAACGTTAACAACATTGCTCGGTAAATATTGGCAAGCAGAAATTAAATTTTGTTGCGAAGTTTGGCCAGCCTTACGATTTCGTAGAACATCAATAACCGTGGCAACTAATTGTACCAGCTGTTATAACATTAGGTCTCACTAATAAAGTTACATATGCACCGAGTGTCTTGAGTTCAGTGCTAAACAATGACGTTGAACTGCACATTATAGGCTGAACACGTTTTCTTTGTTTTAAAGCCACTAAATCTGGCAATTCGAAGTAGTTGACGCGACCTTAATAAAAAAAGAAGTTTAAATATAAAATAGATGACTCGGTCCATTTTCGCGATTTTATTAGTTATCTCCATAATTATATTAACTAAAAATCAAATTATATCACGAGATAATCTTATAATTCACCGAAATTAATCACCAGCAGAATTGAAATATAAAACAGGAAGTGTATTTTTGTCTCTCTCAAATTGCTAGCAAATTAAAACTGAAATGATACTGGTGAAATATTGATCTTACTCCGGTATGAGTCTAGGGGGATTTTTCTTCTGGGTATATGCAATGAAGATTGAAGGCTAGTAATTTTTTAAGTTAATTTCGTGAAGCGCGTCAGCTATTTTTGGAAACGGGGGCACGAGGAAATTGTAATACATAGAACATCGCCTCTAACGACTGTATCTCACTTTCCGAATGGTTTCTTGGTTTCCACCGGCTTGTCGACAGCAGCGGAATTCCTGGTCTCCGAGGAACGTTTCGAAATATGCTAGAAATGTACCGGGAATGATTTATGAAACAGTTGCTTGTTTCGGATCTGTTGTCTTGCAATAAAGTAGCAGAAGCGCTTGATTACTCTTCCCTTCCCGCCCTTCTTAGCGGCGACCACCTGCCCCGCACGTTGCATGTACACTAGGAACCTGCAGAGCCACTCCATTTCCTTAATATTCTCAAATTCCCGGAATCTCCTTTCATATCGTCGGACAATCTGGCCAGCTTTAAATGATGTTTACGAGTCGGGCACGAATATTGTTGGCGAAACTAACCTCCTAGCAACGAACTGTGCATAATGAAAACACTATGCCGCGATTATCTTCGACGGTCTGTTTCGGGGATATATGAATCTTTGGTAGTTTCAGGCCTTCTTTTGTAATCGCCAGTCAAAAAGATTTCCGATACCCACTTTAATATTTCTTTAATATTTATTCACCATTTTCAGAACTTCGTCTCTTTTCTTTTCATACAATTATATATTATATAATAACATTTATATAAATACTAAACACTAAACTACATAAATACTGCTTAACAAGCAACTTTATTTTTTCAGCAGAAAAACCGGAATCTTTAAAACATACTCTATAAAAAAAATATGTAACTCGTGTAATTTTTATTATTTTCTCTTACGAAAAATCATGCATACACTTCAAATACCAGTAAGTACGTGTGAAAAATCTCAACGCGAAAAATTCGATAATTTGTCCGAAAAAAATTCTTACATATCCAAAAATGAAAAACGGAATACTTGAAATACTATTTTTATTTTTTAATGCACTGCCCGTTTAAGATTGAATTACCTATTTGTAGGTGTGCTATATCGAAGATACGCAACGTGTGAGTACACGTGGTCTGACAAGCTGTCTCGATGTTGGCACGAAAATTGAATCCGAGTTGGGGCTCCAGGGCTGTATAGCACGGGTTCGGATATGGCGACGTAGAAATAAGCAAAGCGTATTCCTGGCTCGCTATCGCCAGGACGACAGGAGTGGAACAAACGACTGTCGCATAAATTACACCGGTATCTTGATACTCGTTGCCGCTATGGATCCTGCACGAAGAAGGTTCGGCGCTGCTCGAGGAGCTATCACGACTACAAGGAATTTTGCGGATCGAGGATTGCCCGGTATTAATGAGCCGCGCTCTCTTCCACGAAAATGTGTATATCGAAATAGGGGGCTCGAGTTTCTTTCCGTCAGCGCTAATTGTCTATTAGAGGGGCAATCGGGCCGAACGTGTTTTAGATTCGAGATTGCCGAAAGTGAAACGGCCTGCTCGAATTGGGATATTTTTCTTCATTTGCCGTAACGCTCGAAGCAGAAACCAATACCAAGACGTGAAAGAGGAAGGGAGTGTTTAAAGATAACGATATCGGGAAATTGAATGCCTTGTTAGGGAGATAAATTATTGGACAATTTGCTGATCGGTCAGTGAGAATATTCCAAATCGAAAATGTGAAAAATGTTGAAGATTTTATTTCACTATATATTTAAATTGTAATCTTGTCTTATCTGGTTGAAAGTTTTATATTAGAAATATGTACAGGGTGTCACAGAATTATGTGTCGCGGATACCATAGCGATTCTAAACCAATCTTATTTTTTCATCGTTTAACAATTAAAACGATTATATGACTGAAAAAAAATTTTTAGCTTTTTTTTTTACCTTGTTTTTCATGTTCAAAGTCAATTTCAAGGACACCCTGTACACTAGATCCAATAAGTATTTCAACAAACGAAAAATTTGTCGATATTTAAATAGTGATGATATTGTGAAAATCATACAAGCCTGGACTCATTCTAAAGCCTCTACTTTCGCATTGCAGTTGTCATTTTCGTCTGAGATATTTTTACGCGATGTAGCAGATGGGAGATCGAAGATCTGCGAAGTGCAAAACTGAATTGTTTGTGCAAATATGATCGAGCGAATTGGTACCGATTCTGATCTGAATTGACCAAGTAACCGCGGCCGATATTTCGCAAATTCTAACAGGAATCTCTGTACTGTTATCTCGCGGAGGCACGTAACGATTGGCAGCAGGTATATCTCGGATACTTTCGCAGTAAGTGCTCGCACGGCTTACGAAATTATATATGGAAGTGGCGTTTTGTTCTCGATCGGCCGGGCGAATCCCGGATATCCAGAACGAAATCGAATATCGTCTATCCGGAATTCATTCCAAGAACTATGCAAATTTAACACGGCCGAAAGTTCCGTTTCCGATAAAAATATGTTTCACCGGGGGATATTTATTCGTCCCGGAATCCTAAAATCAGAGACTAGAGATCGAGTTGTTCTTTTTCTCTTTTCTTTTTACTTTTGGGAATTGAACCCACCTCCGCGCTGTACGCGACCTTTCTATGAACGGGCTGTTGGTTCCCATTTTTCTCTAATCCTGGATGACAGGGATGAAAAGGTTGGACACAGTCTTTCCCTCTCGTAACTGCGTGTAGTAAATGATCGTTTCGTTAATTGTTTATTTCGTGTATCGAATTTAGTAAGTATAAACGAATTATTTAGCAGCATTTTTTTTACATTTATTTTAGGGATTTTAATCGTTCCCATACCTAGAGGATGTTTGATACGAAACATTTTTATATCGTAATCAAACATTCAATTGGAGGATACCGCGTTTAATTACGCCAGAGGAATATCCCATGTGCGAAGGGTGAAGCAGAAATGATTCTAATACTTCCCTCAAATATGATTCAACGAGAGGTGCGTGGACAATTAAGTTGACAGTTATATCACCCATCCTCTGTAAGCCCCTGATAATGCCGTATCATCCATTCCACTTTATAAGCGCGTGACAGTGCTTTTCCAATACACGTTTTATAAGAGCAGTTTTTCATCCGGCCGTAGGCGCGATTAGGGGTGGAAATCCCCAAAATTGCCCAGCCTATATTTAAGTGAGGAATTTCCCTGTTGGTCTCTGTCGCGATGCGGCTTAATCCCCCGCCAACGTCCTTCGCACTCTGTCAATTTTTACGAGGATATTTTTTTTTAGTCTCGCCCCTCTTTTTACCGTCTGCGACTTTTACTACCCTCGAACCTGCCTGCCAGTCGCGTTGGATCGACGCTGCGATCGATGCCCCTTTTCATGGTAATTAAAACGGCCGCGATAATTCCGCCAAAAATATTGAAAACTAAAATGAACTACGAAAGCAGAAAAGGTTTGAATATTCCTGTCGCAATTGCGTTACTAGCCTGGATTTTTCGGCAAAATTACAGTTAAATTTATTCCTAAAATATTTTCACCGTTTTACATTTGATCTGATCGTTCCTGCAGTTGGGGGATAGTGTGCTCGAATGATGTCCAGGAATTTAGTGAGTACTTTCGGGAGCGGTGGCGGGAGAAGTTTTGTGAAAAAGTGAATATAATTAGTATAAGAACCGTGTAATTCGATAAACCGATAACGTGAATGCTGGTGGGCTGCTCTTGTGGCTGGAATAACTGACCTTGTTATGTCGGTAAACACATCAGGCTCCTGGCTCGTGGCCATTCCTTTTGCACGAAAAAGCTTTTCTTCGGCGCCTCGCACAGTTTCGGGATCAAATACGACGACTAAAGGAAAGATCTGGTTGAGTTAGGCGAGACACACCACCAGCAAGCTCTCCCCACTCCGATTATACAAATGCTATAACTGGACTGTGGATTTTCTTGTGCGATAATCACGTTTGCAGAAAATACCACAAATAGTTCAGGAGATAATGTGTCGGCCGATCGACGAACATTAATGATGAAATTCTACTTTATCTTTATTTCATTACGTTATGTAGTTATACTGTAATTCGAACTTTAACCCCAATTCCCAAGAGAACGGTCCATTTCTGCCCCTTGGTCCCTGCGAGAAGTTTGTCCCTCTCGATGAGTAGAACACGACACGATCATAAAAAAATTTGACCTTGAGAAAGTCAAAAGTGACCTTAAATCTTTCGCTACAATGGACGAGATATTTCGTTTTCACAATGTTGAAGAAACGATGCTATAGACGAGATATCTCGGCACCATGATTTAGTCGTACACTGCTACGGCCGAGATATCTCGTATATCTTTATTATTGATATGAAGTGTTTTATTTGATATCGTACGTACTGCGTTATTAGTATCGTACGTACGACATGCAAAAATTGACCTTGAAAAAGTCAAAAGTGACCTTCTTAAATCTTTCGCTACACTGGACGAGATATTTCGTTTTCACAATGTTGAAGAAACGATGCTATAGACGAGATATCTCGTGTATCTTTATTATTGATATGAAGTGTTTTATTTGATATCGTACGTACGACACCATGATGACGAGATATCTCGCCCACGGTAGTGAATGGGTTTCTAAAGTGTAGAATCACGCTGCGACGATTTTAACAGATAATTTCTGGACACCCTGTAAATTCGTTGCAATTGAATCCCATTTATCAAAAAGATTATCGAATCGGAAGAAGACGATGGTGTTCGCAATTAGGGCATGTTGAGCGGGGAAATGATTATGGACGATGAGACCGGATATTTCTGAATCCGTAGGAACGGAATCAATTCATAGAGACGTCGTGGACCGATGCGAAACGAGAGGGGGGGAGGGGGCCGAGTGGTTAAGCAAGTGATATATCCTCAAGTTTAAGTGATGTGGGAAAGGAGGTATGCAAAACGTTCGGCGCGCATCCATCATTCGATTCGCATCTATCCTATCGTTTGGCACTGCTCCGCCGGATCTTCCGGTTGCTTTCATTGATAAGCGAGATAAGTGTGCCCCATCGTAGCCGCTTCTCGCCGCGAGGAAGACGAATGACTTTCAATGACGGCCGGCCGCGCGGCTGATCGCGTGTCTGCGCGCACGCCTTGCGATTCTGACCGGTCTCGATTTCGAGATGATTTATACGCGGCCCGCTTGCCGAAAACGAAAACCCGTTTCGCTTAGGGGAACCTTTCAACCGAGACAGTTTATTTTATTTTCTGAGGCGGTGCGGCGCGGCGTGCGAGAACTATTCCGCTATAAAAGCGACCGGAGCCTTTGATTGGTGTCTTTATGCGTTCGTTATCCGAGACGACCGTCTCCCGACGATAAATGCTATAACGAGGATAAACAAAATCAACAAAAGTCTTGAGGTACCTGTCGATTCTCTGAAAATCTCGTCGAAATCGATTGCCAGGAGCTTCGAACTGTTAAGAATTGGCGAAAATCGATATTTTTCACGATTTTCTGCCTCTAACTGTAATAAATAGATGTGTACGCATTTTCGGATTCGAGAAATTTTCAACAAATGCAAAAATATAACATTTGACAGAATTTAGTACGATTTTGATTTACTTCAGATCTGCAGTGGCTACTACCACTGAAAATATCTTATGTGACTCCATTTCCTTGGAATTCATCTAGAAAAATTGTAAATTGCATAAACGTCCGTCGTTTAGTAATAAACAGCGCATTTGTGACAGAAATAAGTAGATGAGATTTAAGATAGCAGAAAGATTAAATAATTTGGGAATATTTGAACTCCAAAACCAAATATTTCTTCCAACCTAGAGTATTCTCATTTTTTTTTCATTTTATGAATATAAAATTAATATAATACCTCGCGCGATACTTAACTGTTTAGAAATGTACTAGATACGAACAAGGAGATGCGCAATCCCCTTTTAAGCCGAGTTCTTACACTGTTCTCGGGGCAAAATAATCTTAGGTGAAACTTGTTAAAGTTTCATATTAATTTTAATTAGACAAAAATTTTAGTTACGCTTGTTAGCATGTATAGAGAACGAATTTTTACGTTAAGAAGCTTTAGAGAAAGAGGAAACATCTGGAGAATAGCACAGAAACCAGTTCCCCTTTTTCCTCGTATCCTACATTATTATCACATTAACATCACGTACGTTATGAAATTCTCTGTGTGTGTGTGTGCGCGCGTGTGTGTGTGTGCGTGTGTGATGTTGGAAAATGGAATAAATTTGTATTTGCGGTCTGTGGGTAGCCCTAGTGCATTACGAGCGTTCTATGAGAACTTGCTTCCTTGAACGATCAGGTATGCGATGTTGCAACATGGGAATCGTATACATATATGTATGTATTTCAGGAAAACCTGGTCTAGGATTATTAAGGGACCGGTCAGGGACGTCTTCAAACGGAACCACAGCTGATTCTGGATTCTATTTCAGTGCTACTTAATTATTACTCTGACAGGTCGGCCCTTAAGTGATTTAATTTTCTGACAGTGGTTTCCACTTCACCACGTACGCTCTTACATTTGTTAAAAACAAATACAGATTATTGTATACACATGATTATTTTTGCATAATGTCAAGTAAACAAATTCAATGCAGTACTTCAATACAGATAATAATGATTAAAAATTCTAGTAATGTTAGTAGAAAATTAAATATTTACTCGATTGACTTATTAACAATGGAATAATCCAGGTTCATTAACGCTTTGCGCTTTATCTTGTATAATTTGTTCCGAAGTACTAATTTGTAGAAACTTCTGTGCAGTGTTTTCGTATTATAATCCTTGTTGAAACATTTAACAAGAGAAAGCAGTGTTTTAAAAAATCAACTGAACCCCTTTCGACATGTTTGAACAACTGAAAAATAGTTCATTGTTTTTCCTATAAGCATACATGTTGAAGCTAATTACAAAATTTTCGAGAATAAGTGGAATATCGAATTGTTTAGTTACTACTTCCACAAAACAGTGGAAAAAATCGCACATCAATTTTGAGAAAGTGCAAATCTTCAAATCTATGGCAGTTTCAATTTTTTGTGAAAAATTGCAGTTTTTCACGATTTTCAGCCTCTAACTGCAATAAATCTACTAATTCTTACGCCTTTCAATCCATACAATTGATGCAGATCTACAAAACTTATTTTTTAAATTTTCAATATAGCACCACATAAAAAACTTGTAAGATTCAATTTTCAGTGTTTTCTCTACAATCCCGACCAATTACAATTTTTGAAAAAATTTCTTTTCGCATCATGTAGTAACCTAATTGCTCGAAACTTCAAATCGTATGGTCCAATATCAAAATAGTTAATGTTTTATTTTTTTATGAGCTTCCGGATATAAATAGGAGTTAATACGCACAGTTTGGATCCACTGTAGTTCCCTTATCATCCTCTGTGCGCGAAATAGCTGATTCTAAAGAAGGCACTGGCTGCCGAATAATTTCCAACCTCGTTATCGATTGCCAACCGTGAGATATACCGACCGCTTTCAGCCGCTCTGCTTGCTTTACTAATCCCCATTTCATGGTAGGATTTAGTACGTGTCCGTGTAAACACGCGACTCCTCCAATGCGTTGGGAATAAACTGTCCTCCAATCGTCGCTTCGTGGTTCAGAAAAGTTAAACGGAGAATTATCGGCGGACCTCCACGACCCCATAAATCAGCATTCTTTCGGCAAAAACCGGCGGGAAAGAAAATACGAAAAAAATCGACGAGTACTTTGAATGGGAAATGGTTACGAATGGTGCAACAAGATCTCGTAGCTCGTTACTCATTAGATTTATAGGTCGTCTAATAATTCGGCCGAGCTATAAACTTTCCGGAAGAATGCCGGACGAGAAATCCTCACTGCACAAATTATCGAGTTTGCTGGAATAGCGGTTAGATCATTTTCTGCTTAAAATTAGCTTTCGTGCGCTTGGTTTTATTCATAATTTTATACTTTAGGCAAATACAGTGACTCCGATAATTGGTCACATACACTTTAGATCAGAAGTATTTTTCTATAAATGGACCAAACGACTTCAATTTTTCTATAAGGGTAGAAGGATTAGTTTAGTAAATGGCGTCTAGCTAACATGTTAAAAGAATGCATTTGGTCGGAACTGTGAAAAGAAAATAGTAAAAGTGACTATTACGACTTTTCTATCTGAGATGTTACGTTGTAAAACCTCCTGCGAGGGGACAAGCGCACGACCGTTACCATCCGTCATACCTACTTGAGGGAAATGTTAATCATAAACCCATAAAGGAGGAACGGTACGGTCAAAAAATAGCGGAACCTCAGCTGACGTCCACGTGTTGGGCCTTCGACCGTTAACGTGCTAAATTTCATAGTTTTACAACCCTAGTCACCCGCACCAGATGTATCTCTACTCCTACTCCTTCTAATTTTTCACCACTTCCATCATCTTCCAAAACACACCTCTCAACCAATTGCAACAATTTCCAGAAAAACCACACCTACCTCCGAGCCTCCACAATTTCCATGCGAGCGCACAGCCGAGTCTGACTTAGAACCAGCAAGCCGAGCCTTGCCTCTTCGTTACAAATAAACTATTCGAACGTTTTCTCCGGAGTTTGAACTTACACTCATTCACCGTCAACCAAGCCGTGAGCCGATTCCCAATTTCGGGATCGACACGACACCACATGAGATTTTGTGCAATTTTTATCTCAATATGTGCTTAGATAAAAAAAATTTCCATGTAACTTCATAATTTCAATAATTATAAAATGAAAAATATAAAACCAGTGCTGGCAGTGGTAGGTTCAGCGGTAAACAAGAAATTATGAGACGTTACAACAATATTTTCGATAATGTTTCGCCGAATACTGAACAATCTATTTACACACAACATTCTACGTACGCGCAGCTGAGATACGGAATTCGCGTCTCATTATCTCGAGGCTATAATTCGCGGCGGCCCGATGGCGACCGGAAAATGGGAATTCCAGGTTTTAATGGTATTTCCAGTGCATGTTGCATTGATCGAAGGGTACAAGTTCCATAGATGAGGCCCTTTAGTGCCGCCCGTAACGTAAAGTGGGGTAAGTTACGGTTTATTCTACGAGGCCATTGTAATTCTTTATTTTTCTTGCCGCGTTACAGCGAATAATACTACGCGGCTCCGTTAATCCGGTAGCTATCATCCGGGCAGTATCTCCGGGAAACAGTACACAGGTAGTTTCAGCATTCGCGTAACCACTAAACGGAACATAAAGTTCCGACGTTATGGCCGCGGAGTCGCGTGTGTTTCACGCACCGTAAGAAGACAGGCTCTGGACGTCTTTAATGATTCTGCTGGGAAGGTGTTAAAGCCGTTTACGGCGAATAAAAAGCACAACAGAAGCGCGCATTCGCAAACGCGACTCGACTCGTCTCGACTCGGCTCGTCTCGGCTCGGCTAAGGCCTGGCGTTTCTGGCGAATGGTTTGCTAGCGAACCCGGTGAATGCATGCGACGCGATTATTTCTTTTATTTACTTCCGCTCAAGAACGCATTAACATCAAACGGCATTACACGCCATTTAACAAAATGAATGCTGCGCGGATTTCATGTGACGTGTACCGTTCCGTTCCTCTATTTCCGGTGGCGTCTGTTCGAGCTGGCTTGCGACGTTTCTTCAAACAAAAATGTTGGTTCTTTTGAGGAATATCGGGCTCTTGGGACATTGTACCCGAGGACAGCTTGCTGCATTAGCTGGACTCGGTAGAATACAGGATTGGGGAGGATGCGGTTCTGAATAAATGCGATCTTGTCGATCAATTTATGCGAATAAATCGTCTTTTCCCGGTGACATTTTACTTCCTGAATTTTCAACAATCTGTCATTACTTTAGGACATTTTGCGGAGCCCCACCGTGGGAGACAGTTTGAATAACACTGCTCAAAAGCGACAAAAAGGACGAAATTTTTTAATTAATTTGTTCATGTAAGAAAACGTAGTTTGCCAACCCCTGATCTAGCAGAATAATGTTGCAACGCGCAATTGTTTCAGATAGAAAGAGAAACGTGAGATCAGGTGAAGAATTAGGCGCCGCGATCACGGAACGGCGTGAAACATTTCGGTTACGGACAAGAGGATTGATAAGTTTTGGGGAGCCTGGAATAGTGGCACGGATCACCGGGAGACACAGAAGAGTGTCTCTCCGAGAAACCAAGTCACGGACTCGTCTACGCGTTTCCTAATTTATTCCATCTTATCTCGCGTTCGAGTCCTGATTTTCAATTCGCGCCCCAGGGTCTCCTCGAAGTCCTGGTGTAAAGTGTTTGACGCGAGTAGACCGACACGCTTCCACCCGCTCGCCGTTGTAGCCGGCTGCTTGAGCACTATCTACATGTAAATCTAATATGCGCTCGTGTATTCTATGAGGCTTCGTCGTAACGACACCTTCTCAAGCCGTTTGGGACGTTCTCCCTTTGGGACAGCATCAACCGTCGAAGCTAATGGGGCCATTGAAATATTCCGTGAGTTGAGACGTCGACGGACGCCGAAGAAAAGTTCCTGCCGCTTAAAAGTGATGGATCAAATTAGCCTGTGCAAGTTTAATGAACGACTACGGAATGGAACTCGGCTGCGAATAGGCATCCTATCTTCGGCTCCGCACGGAAATACGTTGAACTTCGCAAAAAAGGTTTCCGTCGAATTAACTCCCAATTAGAACAACACTGACGCTAACTTTGCGTTTGGATAAACAGCAGGCGATCTTCGTCTGCTCGACACGAATTCGATGATCGTTCTTCACGACCTCGGTTGTCCGAGGAATTTTGACAATGAAGTGAAAAAATCAATTTTGAGAATTTCTATGTTGTAACCGCGATTAGACTGCAGAAAACTGGATTCGATTGCAGAAAACTGGAGTTGCGTAGATATTGATTTATTCTCTTATTTATTTATTGATGTCGTAAACCGGGTTTGGTTTCTATAGCATACATCAGTATAACGCTTTACAATGAACAATGAAGTGTATATCGTTATACAAAGCTAAATTAATATGATCGGTAGACGCTGAACATTAATCTTACATTTTTTGAGGAAGTTCAAAATAAAAATTAACACTGTCACGCACGCTTAGAAATAAATTAATAATGTAGGGATGGTAGTGTTTTCGATTGAGAAGCAATTGAAACAAGTGTCCTCGTTTTGATCCATACCCCTAATAGTTTTAATACGACACAAATATTATGTTCGAATTCTGAAAATCTTTCGATATTGTCGATGTTGTGCAACAAGATTAATGGATCCAGACACAAATACTCTGTGCAACCATCAAATGTCATTAAAAATCATAAAATGCTAAATGCCAAGTAGTTGAAACTTTTTCAAAAGCTAAGACCAAAGAAAACTATGTTGAGAAAATCGTGAATTTTTCCTAACTATTTCGCAAATCCCCATCGAAGCACAAACGTCTGACACGAATGCAATGCTACAGATAAAGTGGATGAAACACTGCACGACATCATCTGGTGCTTTTTTTTCGGAGAATGAGGAGCGACGTGCGGGCAACAGTACGCGGCGGAAAAGTGCAAGAGTTTTATTTAAGGGGATGGGGGAGGGAGAAAGGGTTCGCGTAATCTGGGAATGTAGAAACTGTCGTCCCCGTGCTTCCCTCTCTTTTATAATTTCGGCCGGTGGGGAATTCTTGTTCTCCTTCGCGAAAGTCTTCCTCGAATGTACTCAAGTGGAATGGCAAGTGGCGTGGCTTATGGCGCGGCATTTAGCATGGCAATGGCGACCCTGCACGTGAACTGATGTACGTGTTACAGTAAATGTGTTAATTGGGCAAATGCGTAGACTTGATAGTCAATGTATGCGCATACTAACCTGATAAGCAAATGTGTTCGGGAGTCACGAAATTTAAAGTTCTGAGCTTGAGCTTGAAACTACACTGGCTCGTAGAAGCGGGAATGTTTTAATTCAGATAAATAATGATCGGACCGCTTTGTGCGAAATTAAATAAATAAAAATTATTTGCATCGATCGCGAGGAACGGACCGAGCTGCAGTTGTTAAAAGCAAAAAAGCTGAATTTCAAATATGTGAGCTCCGAATATTTTTTGGAGCTCTTTTGTCGAATCAGTGAATTGAACGCAGTTACTAGTTGAAATTGACTTTGTACGATGCCGAACACATTAATCCTGCGGACAATGAATTTCAATATTATTTTCGTATAAACACGTATTCAACGGCCAAGAACTTTTTATCCGTATCTTTTGTAAGCTAGATTTAACCGCGTCGCATTGGCGCAGGCAACTGGAATATTCGCATACCGCACGTCCCGGGGAATTTCCCCGGGTGGTATCGAGCTTCTATATCATTTCCATTGCTTCAATTTCGCCTGCTGCTCTTTGTTTTTCAATTTCGATGTTCCCTCCCCTTTCCCCTCCGCCCTCCCTCGCCCCACCGTCCCGTTCGAGCCCTCCACCCTCTGGGTTTTTTTTCATCGTCCCGTTTCATCCGCCGGAAAATTCCCCCGCGGCGATTATTTCCTCGCTTTTCCTGAAAGCTCATTCGCGAATCCGCCAGGTTCCGGCAGAAATTTGTTGAATAATCCGTTTAATTTTGCACCACCTTGTTCCAGAATGGATTCAATAAAGTCGGCTTGTTGCTGGATTTCAGAGTATCGGATGCAGTTCAATGTTGCACACGCTCGACGTGTATAAGCTACTCTAAATCCGGCTATCGTTTCGTTTTCTTGAAAGCTGGACGAACGTGTACGCAATTGCATCGATTTAAGGCAGCCGAGGATCTGAACTAATTCTGTGTCGTCTAATCTATTAACCAGGGACCACTTAATAATTTCTCATTAACTTTTTGATGCGACGGCGGAGAGTGGGTCTATCTTTATCCAGAATACTAGAATATAATTAAATAATAATTTCAGAAGTCGTCACATTGTATGCTAAAGTTGAAATCGTGAAATTCCAACTGTGGATCTTCGCTCTTAAAAATGATGTACCAGAAATATATTTCTAAAAATTGATAAATAAAGCAGTGAATCGCATCACAAATTATAGAGCTGCAAGAATGGTCCACCCTCCAAGACTTGAATAATAATTTCAGAAATTGTTACATTGCATTTTTAAAATTTGCTAAAATTGAGAAATTCTCAATTGTAAATCTTTGGTTTTGAAAATGAAGTACTTCCAAAAATATATTTCTATAAATTTATAAATAAAACAATGAATCGTATCACCAACTATAGACCCGCAAGAATGGTCCACCCTCCAAGGTTTAAATAATAATGTCAGAAGTAGTTACATTAAAAAACATTCTTAAATTGACAAATTCTCAATTGTTGATCATCGGTATTAAAAAAGACTATACGACTGAAAATGACAAAAACTTGGAGGGGTAATCGAGCTTGACAAGGCCGTCGAATAATCGACAACGAAGATCGAGAAGAAGATCGATCGTCTGGGCCACAGTCCAGGATCGCCCGATTAAAAAACGATCATCTCTCGAAAATCCGGACAATAATCCTTTATCAACTATTCTGGCCCGTCCGTGGCCGCATGTTCTGATCAAATGGAGACTCGTGACCCCACGCGACCAGGTAGGACTGTAATTATTCGTAATTTAACTTGGCTTGATTCGGGTATCCTCGCGACCGGCTAATGACCATGAAATTAGCATAATGTCACGTTGCATGACTGAGCGCAACGCGACGGTTCGATTCGAATCTGTTCAAAGTGTTGGACATAATCCAGCAGGCGAAATTTCGGATCGGTCGCAGCTGCCTGGACAGGAAGTTGCCGGCAATGAAGGCTGAAGGCTGAAGACTGACCGCGGACACCTCGTGTGTTCCTGATCTGCGCATTAAATCCCAATGGCGCTGGAGGAGAATTATTGGTCCCCTTCCTCCATCTTTCTCTCAAGAACGATCACCTCTAGAAGAAAATATAATTACACTGCGGTACTTCGTGCAAAATAAAAATTGCTATTCACTTAGAAATTTCTTTCTTCCTTTAAATTTTATTTATATTTTTACTAAACCTACCACTGCCGGTCTAATGACCGGTTTTATATTTTTCATTTCATATTTTATAGTGTTCCTTTTAAATTTCTTTATCCAAGCACATATTGAAATAAAAATTGCACAAAATCAAAACATTTTAATCGCATTTAGGGCTCGGTGAGTAGTATTAATAATTTCAGTAGATCGAAAATGATCCATCGAATCTCTTCAATTCTTTTAATCTTCCCACCGTTTTAGATTGCAGCCACTCATTTTTCCCACGAATGCATAAAATTCGCAGTCCGATGTTCCACGAACATAAAAATTTACAATGATCTTACTATTGGTAAAAAAAAAAGAAAAATTAAAGAAGTCGTGACTGAAGTTGTAGGTGGATGCCCGGGCGCCCAGTGGTTGACACAAGGGGAGACTGCGTGAATATTTCCTAAGCGAGACACTCGTTCAAACCAGTACAAGCAGAACGAAATTAGTTCTTGCTGTCCAGAATTCGAAATTGTAGAACGGAAGTGCAAGGTGGAGTGCAGTGTGGGGCGTCTAACTGCATTGTCGGGGGAGTGAAATGTAGAGAGAGCAAAAAAAAAAAAAGAAAAAGAAAGAAAGGCGGGCTGGGAAAGGGACAGGAGAAATACAGAGTTTCCTCTTGACCTCTCGATATCACCGGGAACGTGGGCATATGAAGTTAGCCAACTTGCCCATTTCCTGCTTATCGAGTTTTCCCAACATCCTGTTCCCGGGGCAGCAAAGAAGGTGGGAAGAACTATGAAGGTATCGGTGGAGAGAGAAAAAAAAGAAAAAAAAGAGGGGAGAGAGAGACCAAAGAAGAGGGTATGAAATGAAGACACGAACAGGGGTAGAGGGAAGGGGGACCTGGCTAAGAGCGAAGGAAGGAAAGTCGCTGAGCGAGGAAACGCTTGTCGAGGTTTCCTTCTAATTTCTCGAACTTGATTAAAAGTTGTTCGGCATGAAAATTAAGTTCCGTCCCGGTTAGGTATCCCGTTACCACTTTCTATCTTCTTCGACGGACCAACCGCGAACAGGGTAGCTGTGAAATCCAGCCGAATAGCAGATTTACAGATGGCGGGCTCGAGCATGTTTCATTCGCTGTCGCTTGGAAATCTGCCGAGTTAATACTTCCAGACGTAATAAAAGTATATGGTTAATAAATCATGAAACACGATAAACTACCGGACAACGCGGCCAAAAAATTCTTCGACCGCTTGTACAACATTCCGAAGGAAACAAAATATTAATTAATCAACTGCTGATACTTATGCAAAACGAAAACTTTAAATTATCTTTTGATCATTTTCGTGAGTCGAGAATAATGTAATGAAATTCGTTGAATGTTTTTATTGTTTTGTCAATATACACGAAATCGGTCTATTAATTTCAATCTCCGTCTTATATCTCGAAATCTGGTGTTCGACCTGTACTAAAATAAGTCTCCGAACGAACGAATTATAAATAATGTTGTTCCGGCGCACGGTATGGTTAAGTATTCGCTCTTTAATTACACAACGCAACGTTCAACGCTATGATCAATATTTTATCGTAGTTAATAGCCAGGCTTATACATCTTGAAGCGAATCGTAATTCCCAGGGAAATCTGCAGGATTACACTTGTTAATTGTTACCAGGCATTTTGCTGTTAAATTCTGGTGCCACGGCAAAAAAGAAACGCGAGCAGATATAAATATGTACATTTCAGTCTCGGACGAATTAACCTAGTTCTCATTTCCCTGTCATCATTCTCGATGACATCTTGTCGCGTTATTACACACTTCGACGTGTACTCTAAATCTTCTTCGTTTAGCAACAATTGAATGTCGCTATTAAAGGATCCAATAAGGAAGAACGAGCGCAACTTCATAATCGGGGACACGTCATCGGAGACGTCGTATCAACTGCCGCGATTATTGGATTTTAATCATCTTTGACGCATTGAATACCTTCTAGTTTCTTTCATTATTTTTGCCAGATGTTAGGATTCGTCGATACTTAAAAATCATTTCATGTGGATCAATTTTTATAATTCAGTAAAATTTATAATTTAGTAAAAATCAATTATTCGATTGAAAATCTTACTGTGTTTACTTGAATTTTTCTGCGCGAGTTAGGCCGATTGTTTTGCAATTGATTTGGTGATTATTTTATGAGAGAAGCAAAATATCAGACGAAATCAAAATTAGTGAGTTTTTTGTGCTCTTGTCTTGCATAGAGTATGTATTATTGTGTTAGTAGAACTGAAAAATTCTAACGATTTCAGTTCTTTTTATTTATTATATACTCTTTATATTTATTAAAATATGGGAAGCAATTGAACAGGTTTTCAAGAAATAATTTCCAGACCAATTGAAAGGGTTTTTCTGGGATACCGGTTTTTCCAGCAGCAGGTTTTTGTATAAACCCTACAGCACGTTGTACAATGGAGCGCGTTCCGTGCCCACAACCGTTAATGGTCGCGCGAAGCCGGAATAGAGCGTGTGTATAATATAATTAAACGGCAAACAATATGAAATCAAATCTATCGGAGCGTTCACTGCGAGGGCGAGGCGTTGGTCCAGTCAAATCGTGGTTGCCCGTTTTACCACCATTTCAATTTTATTAAACGTTTTACGATTCGCCGCGTCTCCATTCACCGGCCGCGTTTTCGATTGTTGACCCTTAGGTTTATTCGTGTTGCTGCTCGTTTCGTATCCAATTATCCGAATGGCAACATTGGTTCGTAACACTTTACCTACCGGAAACCTATTAACCTCCATGCGGTCCTCAAAAATAATTCTACGATATATCCTTTTGGGATTCTCGCCTATTATCGTTCTAAACGCTTCCCTTCGATCAATTACGTTTTAACTCGTCATTAGACTGCGGACGTCTACGCGATTTTTAACTTTTGTAGGCAAGTTTCAGAAAAGTGGAAACAAATAGAATATCATTTTCGGCGATAGTTGCCTTTATAGAATAAATAAAAATATTATTAAATTCTGTGGAATTTTTATTCGAGCATTTTTTGAAAATTTTTAGAAGCCATATTATGTTAGCCTATAGCTGCGCTCTGATTGGTCCGTGTTTTTCGAAGCTGCGGCGGCCATTTTTGCAAAGGAAAATTCTGTTTCAAATCAGCTTAGGAACCTCACATTTCCGGGAGTTGAAGGAATTTTGAGACACCCTGTATAATGGAATAGTATTCTTAAATTACGTTAATACTTTGACGGTTTTGCATTTTGTCCGGTCGTTGTTATTTGGAGACTGGTTAACACTTTTTCGGTTAATCGTGCAGGTAAAGATACAGCACGAAGAAACACAGAAACTCATCACCTAAGCGGAGCGAATGAGACACGTATTCCAATCGTCGTGATACACCATCGCGTTATGATGGCCAGTAAGCGCAAATTGCACTTAGTTTAACTCCATCAGCATGAAAGCTCCATGGAATACGAAATTCGTGTTGCCTAGAACGTGAAAGAGGCAGGTTAGCCGCTCCATTGCTATAGCTGTTATTAATGTCTTCAGGGACACTGTATCTTCAACTTTCTGGCTTTACAAATTTACAGATTGCAAATGGCTACAACAAATTCGAGCGTAATTCCTCGCGATAACATCTCACTGGTTAACCTTCCGTTCTGTGGTACGGAATAAAATATCCACTCCATTTAGCAACAATATATTTAACAAAAATATATAGAATCGTGATACGATCATTATTGTTACAAGTTACTCGGCAACAATATATTAAAAATTACAATACATTGTGACAATAAAAGAAAATAACAATGTATTAATAATTTGTAGATTGAATGCACGCTGAAACTTTCCCTTCAGGTTCAATAAAAATTGTATCCCCATACTATAATCTTTCAAAAATGTTATTTCCATTATTTTCCACGAGAAACATTACGAACGAACTGTATAAAATAATCGATCGCGGCTGTCCACCTGAAATTGGTAAACCGTCGGCAATATAGAGGGTGACATTGACTGTTGCGTCACATCCGAAGGATTATGACATCAGGAGGTTTATGAGTTTGCAGCCAGAACGCTAGAAGAGCACGTGTTTGCTAAAACGCCAGCTAATAAATTAACTTCTAGGGTCCTAACTCCAATATTAATTCGACGGCAGCTGAAATTGCCGTCTCGGAAATAGCGGGCTTTACCCGTACGCGGGATAAAGTTATGAACAAATTTTTGAAGAAAATTTGCAACGTATTAACCCTCTGGGTCCAAGCAAACCTTCGCTAACTTTCGTCCTGTGTCCGATTAAGCATCTGTGAAGGATCGTGTCTTCGTAAGAATGTTATTTTACGTTTTCTCATTACTCTTATCACCAATGGAAATATTTCTCGCATTAAAAATATGAATAATCGCAATGATATTTTTCCCATCGGTGGTGCGTTGCCTGCGCGCGATGCGTTGAAAGTAGAAAGTTCTACGTCACCGGGCAGAACAAGCCTAGCGTCTACGAGGAGTTTTTCGAGAAAAAAATTCGCAGCGGTTGCACAGGGTTCGCAGGTCGCAGGTGGAGGGCCGACTTCGGCTTTAATGCTATTCTACCAGCAATTTTACGGTTCAAGGATTTCGAAAGGCCGCGAGTAAGAAAGGAGCGCGCGTGTGGGGGATTAGGGAAGATGCGAGTGAAAAAAAATGGAAATCCACTCGGAGTCCTTTTGCCCTACGCTCTCCGCAGAGTGTTGTAAACTCCGATGAAAGAGCCCTTTGAAGTTGTCTCCAATCGGAAACCGACAGGCTTCGAATGTTCATCCCGTAATTACGAGTGCCCTGAGGCAGAAAATTGACATCCATTCGCGTCGCGTGTATACTGTCGCGTAAAAATATTCTTCAAGATCAAAACCGGTCGACTACGGATGCGCCAGAAATATTCGATTCGCCCGGAACGAGGGGGGGAAAGGGGAGGTGGCGGAGCTAATGCAAACACACGGTCTTTTGTCGGCGCGTGCTCGATCCCGATCGCTCGCGATTCGTCGGCTTAATCGAACAGGGTGTAATGGTTGCAAAAATATTTTTACTGCTCGGACTATCATTTTCGGACGCTTTCTTGCGTGTCGCGTGCTCGGTGACGTTTACACGCCGAGCACGCCAGATCAACTGTCAAAAATCAATGAGTAACGACACCGAATACATCACCGCCACCACAATATTCTCGCTTTAAGCGTGACGCGCGTCAACCGCGAAAATGTCCGATGAAAGTTTTTTAATATTGTAATGGATATCAATCATTGTGCATTAACCCACCGCGGGAAACGTCGGTCGATTGTTCTGCAAAATATTTAATTTTTTCCCATTAGCCACTTAACTGCGGAATTTAGTTTTAAAAATTCCCCACGGAGAGCGGAATTAAAATCGAGCAATGACACGATACTGAGTACACGTCGAACGCTGGGAAAATGGTGGTATTACAAGTTTTACGAAAAACGAGGATGGATTACGTTTTTATTTGATAAACAAATTAATATTTCATTTTTAAAAATTGCTTTGGATTGACGTGCATACACGTCGAACACAGTTAACCGGTTAAGGATTTAAACGGTTGGCTTGCAAGTGATTATACAGGGTGGGTCACTAATGGGGTGAGATGACAAGATCTCCGGGACAAGACTTGTGTCCCTACTCTACCTTCCCCTTCTACGACGCTATTCCCCACGCTTCCGCCGAGACCCGGTCACGTGACGCATGGGGGTCCGGTACTGACAAAGAGAGAGTAACTTTTCCCCTCGATTCGTGCTCCCTCCCCTCATCCGGCGACACTGCTGCCAGGGGCTTTCTTGTCATCTCACCATGTATTACCACTTCGGATTACATGCCTACTATTATTCGTAACGAAAAATGGTATCAAGAGGAGCACATACTGACGCTGACAGTTGTTTCTTTGTGCGTGACCGCGTAGAGGACATATGAAGGTCATTCGCCGTTTTTAAAATGGAAACAGATATTTTTTATTGCGCCATAGTTACAGAGACATGAATCCGCATGCCAGAATACTAAACAATTCTTTCAGTACCTACGGCAAAATTCCTACCGAACGAATTGAATCGCAAAATGGCGATCTAATACACGCTGTTCTGGGAGCATTTTAAAACTGCATCCCCGTCGTCGTAATAGTAATTCTATTTGACACAGGAAATACCTTTGGAAGATGCTTGGGGTTGCGGGTTGGGTGAGAGAGAGAGAGAGAGAGAGAGAGAGAGAGAAAGAGACGAAAGAGGCGCTTGTTCCCAAACGACGGATTCTATTCTAACCACGTTGGTTATCTTATTATCTGCGCTCTCTTCCACTGATTCTGAATTGTACACGTAGCTCTGGAATCGCATTTTCATCCGTGAGTACTTCATCCCACGAGACATCCGCCGCCAAACAATGGACGGTCGACCGAGTACCATTATTCGGGCCTGTTCCCCGGTCGCGTTGCGCGTCGTCCCGAACAATTTAATGAAATTATTCGGTGGGATGACGTGAAAATCCCCGTCAAAAATTGTCCATTCAAGGATCCCCGGGTGGCCGTGGCTGTAAAATGATCCTCGGCCAGAGGGCCGCGCGGACGGACCCGGAGCGCACCGTCGAGTTTCCGACTAACTAAGGAACAACGGGAGCAGCCGAGACCATCTCAAATTGAAATCGACGGAAACCGGAGCCGGCTCGTTTCTGGACTCATTGAAATTTAACGGCTCGGGCCACGATGGTCGGGAGAGCGACGCGCCGAGGGCTCTTGTTGGAATAAGAAATCGGTCCGGGCCATATTCCGCGGGGGGTGTGGGGTGGGGGAGAGGGCGGGGGCGGTACTCCCGCGACAATTTCGCGTCTGTTTCCCCGAGAACCTAACGGCGCGGCGCGGTGGCAGCCCGTGAATCGTCGGCGTTCGCTGTGTGTCCAGAGACATACCCCCGGCCGGGGTCTTTAGGGAAGGACCTTCGACAATTTGCATTTAATCGCAATCCACGAGCAACGTACACGCCGGCGTGTGTACCGAGCAGATACGAATTCATAGTTTACACCGAACGGCCTCTGGTTCATATACGCAAACTAATTGTACCGGCGGTAAATTACAGCGCTTGTACGCCAGCAACGGCAGCTGCAGTGCCGCATGTGCGCCTTGCAGTACAAGCCTCGTTTCATGGTGCACGCGTACACACACAGACACACACAGATACCTCTCTCTCTCTCTCTCTCTCTTCCTTTCTTTCTCTTGCCTCTGCACTTCGCGAAAGAGACAGAAAATATGGCGGCGGAAGATGCTGAAGAATAATCGGGACAGCAAAGAGGAGGAAGAACGACGAGACAAGTGGAATGGACTTGTGAGGTGCTTTGCATTTAACCTTTACGCTGGCATCCGGATAAGTAATTTTAAAACTTCACTGGTTAAGATTCGTTGCGTGAATCTTTATCTTGAAACTGTACCCTGGCGGTGATACACTGCGTTGCGTAAATATATAGCGTCACTCTTTGGAAGATTTTTCAACTTCGGAAGAATAATTCCCGGAAATTGTTATGCATGATAGAAGTGGCTAAATTCGACACTGTGAAGACATTAGAATTGAATAAAATTTGATATGCGATTATTCAGACGAAATATGTACGAAGGCAATTATTCAAAGAGACACACAAGGAGACAATTATTATTTTTTTGGCATGAAATGATAAATCGTTAATTTTTAAAACATAACTTTTAAAGTGCGAGATGAAACGAGACTTTAAAGTGCACTTCTGTCCAAACGATGTGTTCGCAAATAAATTTGGATTAACTTCAAGGTGTGACTTTATATGAAGGAAATACTTAATCAGATAAGGAAAAGTAATTTTTAAACAAATGATTAGACTGTAAATGAAAACTTGTTGGAATCTTAGAGTAGATTGAACGTTCGAATGCACCCGGGCTCATCGCTCCGGGTTTTTCGAACAAAGAGGATTAATAAAAAGAAGCTACTCGACCAGGTTAATTAGGCTGACGAAGGGTGTAACACGGGAGTAACGTTGACAAATACACCGGCGGATCTCACAGTGTGGTTCCTGGAAGCGGTAACAGGATTAGCTCGGTAACTTGGTAATATGGCTGCGATACCCGCGCCGAGAGTCGAGAAATTAAGAAATTAAGACCTTAAAAGTATTACCGTAGCGGAGGGTGGTTAGTACGTGGTGTTCGGTCGAGGAGAATAGCGTTCCGGCCGGAATGGAAAAAAATTCTGATTAAAACTTAATCCAATCTGGCTCGAGTTCTTCTCCTCATTATTCTGAAATTTTTGTACATCCACCTGTTTTCGTCTCATTTTCACATTTTCGTCCTGTCACGTGCGCCGTGTTAGTCGAAACGCGTTAGCTGTCTGCGAAACTTCTCGACAAATTTACATCTTTATCAAACTAGTCAAGAAAACACAGCCGAAATTTCACTGTTTTTACTATTCGCTTCAGCGAACAAAAGTTGATTATACTTTTAATTTTATCGACGGTCGACTTTTCTATTTTTGTACAGATTAATTGAAAATTTCCATCTATTCAATATTAATATTCTAATTGCTTGAAAGTCGTATATAATAGTTGAATAATTTACTGATAATGAGCAATTAAAATATCCAGTCGACCCATAAAATTAAAAAATTTTTTAAAAGTGTTGTTAATTATAGTAAAATACGTTTCATATATTTTTTCAAACTAAAGAATATTAAAATGACAAATAATGAATGCAAAATATACAATTTACCAGAACATCAATGTTCACATAATAAATGAGATAGTATAACATAGCAAGATTGAATTTCAGATAAAACAAAATATAAGTAAGCACTATAACCACTTCTGACATTAATAAAAATCGTATAACCATAGCTAGGAGATAAATAATGAATAGCAATTATTTCTATCATATTCGGAAATTCGTTGCCAGCCCAACCGCAGAGAAAAACGCCACGGCAAATACACTGCGATGGCAATAAAACGCGCTGCAAAATAGTGGCGCAATAGTTCAATAAAAATACTTGAATGTCCCGGGATTTATTAAAGTATCGATTTACGGTTTAAAATAAATTCGGAGATTACGGGTGGGCTTATTTCAACTATTGACAGTCGGCGGGAAATGTATGTAAGGTATAACTAAACGTAGTGTGTTGGTGTGGGTCAAAGTTTGTTCACAATTAGACGGTAACGTAACCGTGTAACGTGAAAGCTGGATCATAAATTATTAATTTTCTATTGACACGAGCGTCCGGCCGCTATGTGCAAATAGTAACATGAATTATCGGTCGAATATTGTATCGTGCTCTCGTTATCGGGCACCCTGGGCTGTCGTTTACGATAATTAAAGTTATTTTCCTTGCACGGACGAATGTTGCATTCGGTTGCTCCGGCCAGTTACTGTCGGCCAAAATCTATCGCGGTTTTTTTTTTAACGATGAAAGTGATGAAAGAGAAATGTATGCTAATTTTTCTGTTCGTGTGGTAGAAGTTTGTGGATCAATATTGTACAACCACAGTTTTCTCTGAGCGGTAGACATAATTGGAAGATAAAAAGAAAATAACAATTTTCTAAGTCACTCGTAACTATTGCTTTATTATTTATCTTCAATTGTATTGTTTCGTTTAGAGAAGTTTATGCATTCGATTTTATCATTAAAAAAAATTCATTGGCATTATATTCAAATATAATTTTATGTGAAGATTTGAAATGTTCAAAATGATATGAACATGTTTAGAATTATATAGAAATGGTAGAAAAATTTTTTTCAATTAGGAGAACGAACTATCTACATATTTTTTCAATCTTACATTCATCTGACAAGTGATTAAATATTCCTGCGTAGTTCACCACATATTTTTCAGTTTTATGATACAAAAATGGTAAAGATACATTATGTTTATTGCATATTTTTCAATTTTTTGTCATCCTTCTGAAAAACATTTCTATTTTTAAAATTCCCTCTAATTAAAATAGAATAATTTGCACATATGTTCTCCTAGGCTGAAACTCTACCAAATAATTACACGTAATTACCGTTAATTGACTGAATGATGAAAATCCGAATCTAGTAACGTAACTGGATAGAAACGTGCCCGGAGCGACCGGGCAAATCACTTTTCATTTTTCAGCATCGATCACGTTACAAAGCCCGTGATGAAAAGTGTTGAAATATTGATTATTCGAACGACAGCCGTGAGATATTTGTCCTATTCGATAGGAAATGGTAGCAGAAGGAGAAGGAAATTCTTCGCGTGGCGCCCGATGAGAAAATCTTTCTCTGTTCGGTGCCATCCCTCACACCGTGAAATTCATTATTCCACAGTTGCGTGCTTGCCAAAAGGAAATCGTTGCCGCTAGGCCATCTCTCCTAGCCGAGGCTTCTGGCCAGCTGATACAATATATCAACTAGACTCAGCGATAATTCAGCAGAGTAATTTTTCACGTCAAAAAAGAAAAAAATAAAAAAGTGGAAGAGGCGAATCTTCTTATGCACTAATCAAAAGAGACGAGACTTAAAGGAGAATGGGGATGAGAGAATTGGATACATAAATTATGTAAAAAAATGAAATGGTTGAACGAGGATTTGACCTAATTTACTAATGGCTGTCATAAAATTGTCTAAATTCTCTAATCTCGTCTAAACGCTAATTTTTAAACAGCTATATAAGAGAGTTAACTAGGTTCAAAACCATGTGAAGGAAAAATTGCTAAACGTGGATTTGATCAAGTAATCAAACACTATGGGGAAAATTAGCGACGATCCAGCATCTAATCTCATCTAATCTCATCCAAACGTTAACTTTTAAATAGTCAAATAAGTAAATTAACTAGGTTCAGAATTATATGAAGGAAAAATTAGTAAACGTGGATTTCAACGAATCAAGTAATCAAAAACTATGGGGAAAATTAGCGACGATCCAGCATCGCAATTATTGACTGCTCATGTTTGCCTCTTGTTAGCCGCGCGCCGGCTCTGTTGTCCTAATTATTGTATCCTCGCTAATCCTTGACGGGGATACCGAAACTAATCGTACTAGACAAGAGATAAGATAATGGTATCTGAGTTACAATGTAATCGAAGTGTATCGGATTACGAGGAAACGCAGCCCGTTCTAACCGACGCTTAATGAGTTGATCAGGTACGCGATAATAACCCTATGAAAATTCTTCTGTACGATCAACTGTTAGTATTAAAAACAGAACAGAACAGCACTCACGAAGGCCTTTTCGTGTAGTAGAAGGCAGACAGAGAGATCTGTATCTACCATTTCGCAGCCGTCGGAAATAATTCTCAATCTAGTTCTTACCAGCTGTACAACGGCGGACTCAGATGACGATATAGATGCGATCGGGGAATCGTTGATTATGATAAAAGGTCAGGGGTGTGTAATTATTCACAGCCGGTTGAGCTGCTCGCCGGATCAATTGATAAGAAAAGCCGACGACATTACCTCCGATGGACGGGACGCGAAAGAAGCAAGACAATGCGCGCCTGCACAATGATAATACCCAATCATCGAACGAAAACTTTCTTCAATATACATTAGAGACTTTTGCTAATAGACCGACAATAAGTCAATCAGAGAGATCGCTCTGAATCGTTGAAGTTGCAAAATTATTACGTGTATAATTATACATATGTATGCATTTATGTAAATTGTCCAACTTTATATTTTTTAACACTGGAACTATTGAATTGAATGCTAGAATTTCACGTATTTTTAGTTATACAAAGAAAATTTGTTTAATTTAAAGGGGGGGAAAAAAGGAAGTTCTCGATAAAGATTGTCGGCACAAGGAATTTAATTTCAGCGAATTGCATATTAAATTGCAACAGCCTATCGTTTCACCGGTGAATAGCGTGATACGCGAATTAAACGTCTGCGTATCGATTTCTGATTCTCCTCATTTATCTGATCGAAACGACGCGCGACGCGACGGCTCGTTCGTTCACGCAAACTATTGACGAGTCGACGTGATTGTTCATAAATTTCTTTTCTGTTCGACTCGATAGCGGGCAGCCTTTTAAAAAAAACTCATTTAAACGGAGACCTATACGTATATCATCGCGTCGCACCGGCGCGGCGGCGCGAAAGCGGGAAGGCTGTTCCGCTGATTTGAAAGAAAAAGAGATCGTAGGAAATTGCGCTACGGGAACTACGTTACACGTTTGGGAGATGTATTTCCCATTCTCGTCCGGCGGAGTCTGCTGTTCATTACTAACAAATCATCCAGGAAAGAAATTTTATTGCCGCGCCGGCTGTGTGTATCTGACCCATCCTCGACTAGTTTTCGTCTTTTTCGTGACCATGTTGCCCATCGATCTTTTTTTCCGTGACGCGCGAAATTGTCGGTCGATTTTTCTTACAAATGCATCCGCCTGGCCACGCGAGCAATTTACCCGTAGATGCGAATAATTAAATTTGCAGTTCTATTTTGCTTCTGAACATATTTTCCGTTCGTCGGATGTGCAAATTAATTTAATATCGCCTGTTTGTAGGTGCACATTATCATCGAGTTATTGCCAAATAATACCACTTAATTTAATCAATATTGAACTTATTTATGTGCGTCGGAGTTGTGCATGTCCTTTTTCCAAAGAACCATAATTAGCTGGTAATTACAATATTAATTAAAATAAAATTATACAAACTGCTGTATTACTATTAATGTATCAACATGCATACAAATATTATTATTAATCTATTAAACATATTAAGTACGAAAATAAATTCCAGTTTGCCGCAATCCAGTATGACAATTTTTAATTTTCATAAATATTTTTATACTTTTTAAGTACGCTAGGCGTCGCCTCTGAAGGATTAAATAGCCGCAGTGATTGCACGAGGTTGCCTAGAGAGGACTGATCGCGGCACCTAATATTTTCGAGTCTGCTAGATTAGAGGATCTTGCTACTTTTGGGTCGAGTGGATAAAAGGCGGTTAGGGCTGCGGAGTGACACCTTGGGGCAACCAATTCCCGGACAACTTTCTGGCATAAAAGTTGGGATCGGCTCGGGATGCAGCACGGGACGCAGCTCGAGTTTGTCCTTTTCTTTTCGGAATTATCGTGCCGCGATCCCCACAGTTGCGGGTATTGGCTGCGCTGTGGATGACCCCGAGTCACCTTCCCGTCGAATCCCGGCTCTGTTAAACCACCGCGGCGCATTCTTAGCCTCTATACTCTGTACGATCACGGGGATTTCCCATCGATCCTGCGGGCCAAAGGCCTCCAGGTCCGAGCCAAGTGGGACGAGGATTTTCCTCGGCGCGATTAAAACCGCCGACCGTACCCCACGCATACGCTATCGCATACTCCAGCTACACGGACCGACCAATGTATTCTAATAGCACCGACCGAGATGCACCGGTCGGATCACAAAAATAAAGGGACAACTGTTTGCTCTGGATGGAAAAGAAATTCATTCGAAATTCTGTCCAATTCAAACTACATTGCTGGACCGCGGATCTTTATGCAAAATAACAATTTTTCAAGTGGATTGCAAGAAATGGGAGCTGCACAAACATTTATTTTTTCTCTTAATAATTTTATCAAGCCACGGGGAATGTAATCGTATTTTTCAAATCGTCAGGTGTTTTGGCTCTTTTGTGTTTCAACTGCACATTTTCGTGAATAAATGCATAAAATAAATAAATGGCGTAAAATTTGTAAAGTCTAATACGCATCTGCAAGAATTGGCGCAGTAATGAACGTGATATATTTGAGGAAATACAATAAACAATAATAAATATTAATGCGTAATTCTAAGGGAGACACTTCCCTTCAATATATTAAATCGGGAATAGCGTCGAGAAAAATTATTTCTACTTTTGAGAATCGTTTGAATCTGCACAATTTTAAGCGAAGAGAAGCTGCTCTAATTTCTCACTTGACTTTGATGGGCGTTAAAGAAAAGTTCTTTAAGAAAGCACAAAATGAGCATAAACAGAACGTTTTAAAATTTGGATAGGCGAAAGTACACTTTCCTAGTACAACAAATATTTGACAGTGCTCAGCAACGGAAAATGAGTAGGAATGTTTACCGTAGATGTGTACGAGGGGTGAACAATAGCTCTCCCGAATGTATTCTATTTATATTTGCTAAACCCTTCTAAAGAAGCCAAAAATCTGTATTTATTTTTTTAACGCTGTACACCTAGAGGGCATTATTTGATAAACAAACGCCCGTTTGTTTGTTAATGTTGGAAGGTAAAAGCATACTGCAGCTCGTGGATAGTACCGGCTTTCGATTAGCGAAGAATTCTGCTGTACCAACTGCGCCGGAGCCACCGTTTTCGCACCCCATCGGTGATGTTTCAACCCTTCCATAATTCGAAATTATATTACTCTATTAATCGATATTACAACCAGATTTACATGAGCATCACCCTAATCCTATAATTCCTCTGATCTCTGCAAAATTATACTGTGTAGAAAATAATTTTCTCAAAACCCCGGATGTTTCTTGGAATTATTCTTCATTCAAGTATAAAAATAAAAATGTCAATAATGAACTTTATTTGTGCGAGTTAGTCGCATACAATACGTGTTTACATTAAACATTAAATGTTCCTTTATATTCGAGACATAACAAAGTACGATCCTAATAGTTTCTGCATTGATTTTGCACTGGAAAAATAATTAATTCTTCCTTAATTCTGTTTAATCGTCCGTTAGTTCAGTTAGTGAATATTACTTATTCTGTTGTTAGAAATAGTTGAACGAAGAGAAGCTATGCAAGAGATAATGGAATATTGCTGTTTTATTTACTGGAAAGATATGCAAAACATTGCACGGGCGCGCATAATATACTAAACGTTGCATGGAAACATAATAAATCCTTCATTCTTCGGAGGTCCTAACCGGTTCACTCGTCGAATCGAAAGTCGAAGAGTTCTTAGAATTCCGGACGCGTTTCTTTCCTCACCAGTACTCAACTTCCAACGTATTCTGAATCTAAAGCATTCTTTTCTTCACGTGCGAAGCAGAATGGGACTGCAGGCGAACACTAAAGCGGATGAGAATACGCTCGCATGCTCGGGAATATATTACAAAAATATAAATTACAGTACCCTAAGTTGTTCGAGAATCAATTCTCTTGGATGTCGAATTTCGCCAGAAGGAGAGTTCGAAAAAATTATTATGCAAATATCCTCAGAGAGAGACCGATTTTTAAATTGCGCAAAGCATATTTCAAGGCGATACTACTTGGCGTGTCTGTCTACTGTAGTCTATTTCTACTTACTATGCTCGGAGAACATACTAAACTCATCGGAAGTGTACGTAGCCGTGAAATAGTGTTCTTTCGGAGTTCGAAGTGACTTAAATAGTCTAACAAATTGAAAATTCAATTAAAACTACGTTCATCTTTGTCTTCCCGTGAAATCTTTGAGAACCAGTGATTTTATCGCGGAACTATTATTTTATTTCTTTCTAGAAGCTGCCCGAGTTCGCAACAAACTTACTTTGGGTTCCTTTCTTGTAGAACTCTCTTGCAGTGTCTCCTGCAGATATTTTAAGTCTCTGCTACGGTACATTATTGATCTCCCTTTACTTTCGTTTCTTGCTGGTATACCGTAGAGTCTATTTGACACGGAGGTTTGAGAAAGATACTAATTTCTGTAGCTGCACAGCCGCGATAACATTGTTCGGCGTAACAATAATCTAACAGTTCCACTGAAAATTTAAAAAATTTCTAAATAATGTATTTTTCTCATTTCAGAAAACGTATTATTTCTTAAAGTCTGTATCAAATGCTAATTAAATACCATTAAATAGTAAAAATTAATCATTTTTTCTTGAAACTGAAACTATCGAGTAATAAAAATAATTTCTTTTTTTTAGAAAAATTTGGCGATTTTCCTTAAGTTTTATTTGTTTATGATTTTGTGAGACGTCGAGCGAAAAATTTCGAATGGATTATAATGACTATTTGAACAGTTCCCCTTTCAACGTAGAACACAAAAGATTAACGAATAACGAATCACCGTTTGTCGCAGTAATTTCGAACTGATGTCAATTAGAGAAAACGGCGGTCGGGTCGAAATTCACGGATGTCTTTCTCGATTCGGATGCTTTAAGGCAGCCGAGCCACAGAAGGGACGGGTTGCATTGCCCTTGGTATCTTGACAATACTGCTCGGAACCGCTTTCTATTCATTAAACGCTCACGACAGCTCATTTAATCTAGTTAGCCACGGCGTAGGTCGTAACTCAAGCGGCGCAGAGTCGTCGTTGTTCTCGTCGTTTCAGGCGTGCCCGCCCATAAGAAAACTTCCCCTTCTTTCTCGCACTTCGCCCGATTCAGATTGTAATCCCTTTTTATAATTAGTCGCTCCATTACCATAGTTACGATCGAGAGTGATTATCAACCTGCTTTGGCCACCCCCGTCCTGCTATAACAGATCTGCCGCGTAATTTCATGGAAATTTATCTGATGGAAGCCGAGGAGGAACGAAACTCTCGAGGACCGGCGCGAAACTGTGCCAGTGACTGAAGATTGAGACGAAGCATTGGTCTTCGCAGCGGAGAACGTTTTACGAGACAATTAAGCGTTTTTGAAATGTACGAGAATTTTCGAGAACGTGTTAGTCTCAATTTCGGATTTTCCGTCAGGATATTTAACAAAATATTTTCAGCAAAATTTCGTGGAGACTGATCCGAACTTTAGGATAATTTGAAAATATAATCTTCTCAATTTAATGCATAGAAGGGGAAATTAATTTCCGTCCGACACCTGTTGTTAACTGATGCAGACAATTTTTATTTTGAACAAAGTCCACAATACCAACATGAGATTTTCGGTCTTTGACAACTGGGAACTTAGAAAATTGAACAATGGACACCACTTCGAAGTATTGTTATGCTGAGAAATTTAATAATCAACGAATTCGAATTTTCTTTATGCATATTTATATTATAAAAAATTAATATTTCGTTGGATATCCTTTGTTTTTTATTTATATTTTATTATTATATATTCACATCATGAGACGTTTGCCAGGCGCAAAAACAAAAATAACACCACAGTTTAGATTTGTTTAAAATTAAAATATTAAACATTTACAAACCAAATCAAAAAACAAATATTACGGTATCAGTTTAGCATATCAGAATATGTAATTTCTGCACAAACATAAAATAAAGAATATTTTTATATCAAAGTGTGTCCAGAATTAATTCCACCAGCGTGCATACACACGAAGCCTCTAGTAAATATCGAAGTCTAGCAGAAAAATCACACTGCAGCTCCAACTGTCTAAGCAAAAATCACAGGAGCCTGAAATTTTTTCGGATTGTGTACGGGGTACACAGTGGTGTTCGCGGGTTTTCCCGCGTTCATGCACACCCCCATCGCGTTCGAACGGGTTCGGAACCGCACGTAAACCCTCGGACTCGGCTGGCTGCCACGGCTACGAGGGAAACTACCCCTTGGCACGCGAGAATAGCGACCGACCATTACGTTCTACCTAACCATCTCGCGCCACCTCCTACCAGGTCCTCATCAACCTCGGTTTATGCCACCTCGACCTCTAATACTAAAAGCGGCCGGGCCTGCTCCCTGCGGAGGGCACGTGAACGAAGGGCTAGGTTTTAGGGGGAGGACGCAGAGGTTTCGGCTGGGTTAGGGTTGGTTAGAGTCACGTAGCCCCCGCGCACGGCACCGCGGCGCAAAGAATAGCTAATTGTTTGTAATTAATATATTACACGGCAAGTTGTAAGTCTCGAGTGCTGGCGCATTACACGATAGCCATCGCTTATTTACGGCCCACCCCGGTCGGCCTCGTACGTCCTGCAATCGACTGCACCGACTGCACCGACGAATACTACGCCGCGGCACGCTCCCCTGCATATATGCACCCGGCCTCGAGTGTTCCTGAAGAGTCGAGTCATGAGATGAGGGCGAACTTTTTGCAAGCCCCCGCGCCATGCCGCCGCTACGATTGAAATGATCGTTTAGAAGCTCGTTTATCAGCTCGAACTTTTTGTTTATGCGAGCCGATCGACGAGTTCCGCGTATCGAGAACCCATCCGGTGAGTCTAATTACGCACTGGGTATTTGCAATCACGTTCTCTAATTCGCGATTTCTGTTGCGGATATTGTTCGTGACATTCTTCGTCGGGGATTCGTTTTGGGAATACTTGCGATTGCTTCTTCCTCCATTTTGTTTTTTGTTTTCTGTTGCATCGACATCTTGTTTATCAGCAGACTGCGGATTTGAAGCGAAAGGACACGTACTTAAAAATTTAATTCTTTCCTTAGTCATTTTCATAGGTTGTAAATAATCTATCTTTATGCATAATAAAAATTGTCAACCCGAATTGCAACAAACTGGAGTGAAATAGAAATTTATTTTCTTTTTTAATACATTTAATAGGTCGAAAATAATATAAAAATATTTTTAAATTCTTCCAATGTTTTTACTGTTTCAAATTACATCTATTCATTTCCGTGTTAAATGCGTGCAATCAGCAGTTTAATTATGATTGATCGAGTCAACTTCTTCTTTTTAAATACATTTAATAGGTCCAAAATAATATAAAAATATTTTTAAATTATTTCAATGTTTTTACTGTTTCAAATTACATCTATTCATTTCCGTGTTAAATGCGTGAAATCCGCAGATTAATTATGATTGATCGAGTCAACTTCTTCTTTTTAAATACATTTAATAGGTCCAAAATAATATAAAAATATTTTTAAATTCTTTCAATGTTGTTACTGTTTTAAATTACTAATCCGCTGTCTAATTACGATTGATTTAGTGAGCGCTTCGTTTATATGTAAAACTGAACGTTACAAATTCGCGTTTGACTTCGGTCTTACTATTTCGTGATATTCGCGTTCGTGACATTCCGCGTTCCCTCTATAATAATTTTCTCTATCAATTCCAGTTGCGTTCAAGTCCATTGTCAGCTCGGTTTGGTAGAGTCCGAGTTCGAGGGGTGGTGATTTAACTTGAAGGAGTGGGAAGGCACGGCGTTTCGGAAGGTTTCTCCAAGCGATGTCCATATACCCGGGTCTATATTCGTGTCCAGCACATGGATACGAGTACCGAACAACACGGTGTCGAAAGCTTGGGACGGCGGGTAATTCGAAAGTCTACCAACACCTCGAGAGACCTCAGTGACAGTGAAAGCGGCATTGCGAAGGATCTGCGATTTATCCGAAGTCACCACCGTGGCGTCGTCGCGCGAATCCGCCGGTGCACGCCATCCCCTCGAAGCTCCCGTGACTGGTTTCTTCCTCCCACTCCTCCTCCTTCTCCCGCTCCTCCTCCTCCTCCCTCGTCGGCACGACGGCGGGGATCGTTTCTCTTGCGCCCTTCAATTCGTAATTGTACACCTAATTGCGTGGAGGTCTTTTTCCACGGTAATTGCTCGTTGTAACCTTAGGACGGTCGTTGAGGCAATTTCCACGGGGGTCGCGGGCCGACTGGATGCGTGTCGAGATTTGAAAGGAAGTTTCGCGGTGGAGTGGCTGCTCGGTCGCGTTAACGACTGGTGGTTCGCGGTCCCATCGTAATCTCGAGACGCCGAAAGCAATTCGCCCGTTGCCAGACGATAATTTAATTAATGCGACGGCAGCGACGACGCGACGGCGACGTCGGCAGACCGCGGAACACCCGAAAAGAAATATTTCTGTAGAAAAAGAGAGAGAGAGAGAGAGAGTGGGAGAGAAGAGAAAGAGGAAAGGGGCGGCGGCATCGAACGAAAGACGCGGCCGAGAGAGCGTTGTCAACGCTCATTTCGCCTCGGCTTCTTTTAAATTCCGCATTCGATCCCGGAACGACCTGACCCAATCATGCAAATTAGACGTTATCTTATTAGTTTTCTTTATCTCCCATCCGTAACAGCTTGCACATTTTACTCTTCCAATTTCGCCTCCGCTAGGAGAACCGGTCCCGGAGGTCGATAAACTATACTTGTTTTTATTTGCCTTTTTACTTCCTCTCCGCCGCCTTTCTCTCGCGCGAGCAGCGCGGTTCAACGGCGTCACCTTATTGCTAGTTTAACCAGCTCCGAAGAGCTTCGGCTTTACGTAGAAATGGATGCGCCGCGGCCAACCTATTGCGTGCGTATGTATACGTCCTAGGCGTCTCTATGTATACAGATGAGATGCGTGCAATGTGTGTGGGTATGTGTGTACGCGAGTGTATAAGTCGCGAGCGGCGAGGCAGCGCGGCGCCGGGGTACCAATATCCGAGCGCCCGCACGCGCATGTGTATGCATGAAGTGTTAAAAGCCGAGTTCGAGATTTAAGGGGGACTCGTAAAAGTAAAATATGTTGAGTTAACACGGTCGCGAAGTTTACTTCGCCGACGGAATTTGTGAGTTTTTGTTCGACGAAACTCGTCCTTTCGTTCGACTTCGTTTTATCTTCGCCGCGGGCGGGGCTGGATAAAGAACAGCGAGCGGTTAACGAAGAGGAATGCTGACAGTGTAGAGAGCAGCATAAGAATGCTGACTTGCCGGCTCGCTGGGTAATGAGTAGCCTGTGAATTTCATGTATTTTGTGACAAGTATGCTTCGATCATTTTCAATGTACCTGGAGGTACACTGTTCGTTTAAATCGAGTGTAAAATAATATGTTACAGTATTGAGGTATGTGAAGCAAAAATAAATAATGAGAAGTGGGTTAATTACTCGGTTACATGTATCTCTATGACTGTGTTTACCAGACCGCGGATTTTTCGAACGCCATGCACGCGTATTTTCTCCCGAACGTTAATTAGCTCGCAGGTAGTACACATCTCGTGTAACCACCTCTAATTACTCGACGAAGCATTCACGTTTTCCATATTTTCCTTCTAATGTTTCAGTCGACTGATGGGTAAACAAAAGAAATATTAGCGCGAACGGAAGATGGAAATCACGCCGGAATAAACAATTCTGAACGAAAAATTGATATGCAATATCCCTTAATTATGCAGCTGTCCGCCCATTAGGGATCTCTCCGGTTTCGTGCACCGATTATGCCGCAGTTTTTGAGGATTTTTCGGGAGATACCTACTGTGTATTTCAATCCCAGGCTGGCGATAGTTGAGGAATGTACTAAAATTTTTTTAAGCAATAAGAGCAAACAAGTGACATCGTTCCGAAAGAAAATGTTCACTTTTTGGTACACAATCTGTTAATGCTAAACCTATTGAGAATATTTTAATTTATAAAAATGAGAAATTTATTTAGATTTTCATTTCAATGCGTTGGATGAAAAATTTATCGAATCGATTTCCATGTAAGTAACTTTATAATTTCAATAATTGTGAAATGAAAAATAAAAGACCGGTCACTCGACCGGCAGCGGTAGTTACTGTTCCGCGTTGAAAATTTCAAATGTAGCAAATAAATGATCCAGTCTTCGTTCATACGGTAACAAGACATGCGTGGAACAGTACTAACAAGTTTCAAGTGCCCTGTTTGACTGGTTTCTAAAATATTCTGTTCACCGGTTCAAGAGAAATTGTCCTTAGAAGTTCCAACTTCTGTGTTATTCCACAGCCACGATGCTTCGCGAATATGCTTCTAAGACATCAGACCGTCAGAGACTTCCGACTTTTACAAGCAATCGAGCTAGTAAGCCCACTCGAGTGGAGTTAGAGCGAGCCCCGTTCATCGATTTCTGCTTGCCACGCTGTTAATCCCTTCAGCAACTCGTCGCGCACCGAGCCAGACAATCTTTTCTGCCCGAGTGGATATGCTCATTAAGCAGAGTCAACGACAGGAATGCATCCGAATTACGGTGTGGCCGGTTCTGTATGCGAACGCATAAATACGTCCCCGGTGATACGCAGACGAGCCGAGTCCTCTACACGGTGCAATTTAATCAAGAAAGTTGATTCGATAATCAAAGACGTTCGTGCCGAAGTTCAAGCTAACACGAAAACTACATTTATATGCTCGCAGAATCCCGATGCTAATAAGCAATAAAGACGTTCCCGAGAACATGCGCCGTGAAAGAAGCTGGCTACGGCTATCTCACGTCTCCCGTAAGGACGTCCGCTATCCGCCGGGCGCAATAGCTAGAATAGATAGAATCCGTAATGCTTAACGTTAGCCGAGTCTTCCTCGGACCGATGATCCCCACTGAGATTAGAGTGCCGGGCTAATATCTAGTAACGCACGGCCACCCGGAATGGCGCTAATCAGTGACACTACGATCTTAATTCTCGCATAGGCTGAACTTTCGCTGGAGGGACCAAAAATCTTCAGCTTTTCCGAACGTAATATTACACAATTCGACGAAAAAATTATAAAACTTGAAATTCTAGCGCGCAGAATCCAAGTTTCAGCGTGCGGAGTTCAATCGTTTAAAAGTTATGCACGAGTAAAGTTGCTCGATTTCAAGCGCGTTTCAGAGGTTAGAACGATATTGGTTTCATACAGAGCCCATATTGGTTTCCAGACATAGGAGCGGGTGTGATGTGGTGGGTCAGATCTTGGTTCCGCGCACTAGAATTTCAAGTTTTATCATTTTTTTTTTCGTCGAATTGAATAATATTATATTCGTAAAAGTTGAAGATTTTTGGTCCCCTGAGAGAAAGTTTCACCCTGGTCTACTGCGAAGGGAGATGGAAGCAGACTAAAAAATATTTTCACGAGGTGTCAATCGTGGTTAATTTCTTGCCTAGATTTTTGCGATTCAGGTCCACTGTGCGCGCGTAGCATGCGCAGGAAAAGTTCGAAAATTGTGACGGCGATGGTACAATTCGAGGATGATCGGAACCGAGGATGCAACCGGCAATAATTACCGACAGGAGACACGGCGCGGCGGCGAGAAAAGAGGGTGGCGACTTTACGCGATCGTCGGAAACGAACGTGGGTGGACGGTAAACGCGGGACACAGCGCCAATACGATAGAGGAAGCTGATTCCACCGGGGGTTGAACGGGTATCGAGGGCCAATAAATTCCGACAAATTGTATTACCCGCGTTATATACTGTCGCGCATGAAGTCGAACGACCCGTATTCTCCACCCTCCGACCGCCGAGGATCTCTTCCCACAGATACGTAAACCTCACGACAATGTCATTGGTTATTGCGAACCGAAACACAGGCACTGGCTCTCCAACGAAAACGCCACAATTTCTGCGTTGTCCGCCGTCCTCTCGCTCTCCTCCTCGGCACCCAACCATTTTTCTGCATCCGGCAGAACCACCCACGCCTTCCGATTGCCCTGGTTTTTCCTGATTCAACCCCCGACTGCCGTCGCTGCCGCCGCCACCGCCTGTTTCTCGATCCTTGCTGCGAATCAATGCTTATCTGGTTGTGTCATCTTCTTGGATTTAATTAAATGTCACCGGCTTTTATCGCCGGCTGTAAAGTTCTGCAACGGTACAATGATATTACACTCGACAGCTGGGAAACTTGAATGTTCATTTAGCGCGGCGATGTGTCCGAATGAAAAGTAAAATGTTCGCCACTTTTTTCTGTTTCTCTTTTATCTCTGCCCTCTTTTACTTTTGTTGAGATTATTTGCCGGACAGCCTTCTCGCCGAAGCACTTGGAATAAAATTTTCGGTAGAGTCCTTTCGCTGGTAATCTTTTTGAACGTTGATCGATTTTTTGAATTGTTTGCTTCTTATCCGATTCGTCGTGAGTTCTGTTATTTTTATTAATAGTTCACCGGTGTTACGGATTGTCAGATTATTCTTAACTTTCATTACATCTATTTTAGAGGAACAGAAATTATTTTATTTTTCAAAATATCAAATTCTGTGTTTCAATCTGAAACCTTGAATTAAATTGTAAGGCAAAGATTTAATTCGAAATCTTTTAAAGAAACTTTAATTAAAAATCCTGCTTTCTGGTCGTATTATAATATGAGAATATACTGTATTGATATGATATTTAATATTTCATATATTTAAGCAATATTCAGCTCTTTCGTTTCAGCTCTTCCGGAAATGGCTTCTGCCCTTTCGCATAAGTTAGCAGCAGATTTCCATGTCGTTAGGTGGCCAGTCATTTTTCTGTCCTTCGCTCTTAAATTTCCACCGGTTGCCATCCACTTACCCGTCTCGATGCTCCACCATTTCTTTACCATAAGCGGTGCCAGCTTCCACTTCCTTCCAAGGAGCACCTCTACACGTTTACCAATAAGCTCGGCCATCGATTTCCCTTCCGGTCCCTATTACCCACCTATCCCTTTTACACCCTCTCCCCGGCGAACATATTCTCCACTTTTCAAATCATATGATCGTTCATCATCGGTAACCGCTTTATTTGTTTCTCCTCCCCTCCTCCACCTCCTCTTTCTTCTTCTCCTCCTCCTCCTCCATCGCCGCTTTAATCTACGTGTACCATATTTCCGGCGCTTTGTTATTTGCCAAGCAGAAATTTTCATTGTCTTTCATTTCATCGTGTGGCATTGTTACGTCACCCACCTTTCTCCGCGTTGTCGATTTTCTAGCCTCAATAGGTACCCACTAACTCGGGATATTTTCGTCGTGTTTTCACGTGCTCGTATGGTCGTGTCACGCTGCCTATCTTTTCGCAATTCGACGCGGTCACTACCAAACAGTGACCGTAAAAGTACCGCAGAATCGAAGTAATTTGCTCGATTACGCAGAAATTGGCTGAGATTTATCAATACTGCGGATGTTTAGGCAGTTTTCCATTTTACTAGACCGTTTTATTATTATCAGACAGCGGATTTTATGCATTTATGACAAAAATTATTGGGTGTAATTTAAAATAGTAAACACGTCAGAAGAATTTAAGAATATTGTTATACTATTTTCAACCTACTAAACAGATTAAGAAAGAAAAATTTCTATTTCACTCCAATTTGTTGTAATTTAGGCACAGACGAGGTATAAGAATAGACCAATCACCATATGGGGTTTCGTGTCCCGCACAATAACAACTGGTTTTCTTACGCCCTCTACGCGCTGACAAACGATAAATGTTGGAACTAGATGCACGAAAATTATCAAATACAAATGTCTAACGAGTTGTGTTTGTAATGTTGTGACTAACGACGAAATATAATGACGGCGTTATGACTCACAGCTCACCGAAGACTAGACAAAAAAAACCCATAAAATGCAATGTCTGTAATCTGTACCCGCCGTTTAAGGCACGGACAATTATACATGTACCTCATAAAGGGCACTTCGTCTTAGAAAGAAATATTAGATCGAGTTGATCAATCGAAAAAACGCAATCTACAGGTTTGACAAAATTCACACGAATTTAGGAGGAATTTCTGGATCTTAGAATGTATTCCCGTGGGAATTTTTAAACAATTGGGGACTCAAATTAAAGATAGTGGATGGTACTTTATCATAGGGGCGCTTCGATTTAAAACGAACACGAAAGCCCATGGAAAAAACAATAGAATCCTATCGTCAGCTCAAACAATATTGACTCGATAACATTTTTTTAACAATGAA